>JBBPCX010120405.1:0-20088 GCA_037974365.1 Hydrocynus forskahlii
GTCATCCGGGTACTTCTCGCCTACTGTTTTTCGAATACTATGAATTCGGACATACTACTCGCCTTGCATACTGTTTTTCACATACTATATAGTAGGGAAGTATGCGATTTCGGATGCAGCCCAAGACTTTGCACACATGCAGCAACCCATCAACCCACCCACCCAAACCCCGCCCCCACCACAAACCCCACCCCGCGCCCACACCCTGCACCGCTCCCAAACTCCGCCCACACCACAAACCCTGCACCGCGCCCAACCCCGCCACCCCGCGTAGACCCTCACATTAAAAATGCTTGTGACGCCCCTGCTGCCTGTTCTTTTATTGTGTTTATATTGTGTCTGCTTTTCTTGATTTTACCTTATTGTAAAGCACATTGATCAACTCTGTTGTTGTAATAGTGCTATATAAATAAACGATATTGACACTGACATACTGATTGTGAACTTGTCGGTGTCAGTAAACGGCAATTGTTTGATCCCTGTGTCTGTTGTTATCGCTAAAGATAAAAAGCCACCTGAAGCCACACTGTTATTGAACTTATATCCAAGAAAACTTGTCATTGGTTATCCATTTTTAGAAAAAAAATTATTATAGATTCAATAAATCTATTTATGATGGTAAAGTTAATGCTAATTAAAATTACAATACATTTTATGTGCAAGTGATTTTATGAGACTATTTACTTGATGAGAATTATACCAACGGCAGAATTCATGTAGGTACAATGGTCTATTTCTCACCTATTCAATCTCTCAAACTGAGTGTAGTACCAGTTTTGTGTGTTTAATTTTGTTTCATATCTCATGTTATTTTATTGTATATTTCATGTTCAATTTCTGAAAGTTCAACTATTACAAGAGAAATCTTGGAAATCATCACCAGTAGTGTACAGGCCTCTAGAGTTGGGGTTAAGTTTAAGGTTAGGGGTTATGGTTACGGTAAGGTTAGCGTTAGGTTTAGTAAGGTGGGGCTTTGGATTATGGGTTAGGGTGAGGTATTGGTTAAGGTTACGTTCACACAGGGTTAGCGTTAGGGTTTGTCAGGGTTAGGGTTAGGGTTATGCTTCGGGTCAAGTTAGGGTTATGGTTAGATATACATTAGAAAAGATAAGATAAGATCAGATAAGATAAGATAAGATAAGATATTATCTTATAATATCAGATCAGATAATATTAGATAAGACAGAACTTTATTCATCCTGAGGGAAAATCCTTTGTCATTAGCATGCGCAGAGCACAAGAAAGAATACAAGATAATAGACGATAGATTTTTAAAAAATAGTTTACAACAAAAACATTATTGTAACAAAATAACAGTGTAACACTGACATTGCTGTGTGTTAGATTTAATGTACTATACCAGCAGATCAGGTTCATGAAAGTGACTTAATGCAATACAAACAAAAATCCAGTTCGGAACAGAATGCCATAAAACTCAAAAATGGATGGCGGATGGTAGATGGTGGATGTTGGATGGTGGGTGGTTGATAGACACTCAGAGGGTCCAGAGTTTTGCTCAAACCCAACATCTCTATGTACCCAGTACATTGAGAAAGGGCAAAAATACTAACCTCCTAGTGAAGGGACAGGTACCAAGAGCTTGTACTAAAGAGGTCCAAGTTCCTGACTGGTCGGTTCTAAAATCAGCACAATACTGAATAATACTGCACAATACTGTCAACCCCCAGAAATGACAGGTTATGCTCCAGAGCACCCGCAAATTGTGAAAAACCGTGAATTTGTGAAGTGGTAAAAAAATGCCTAAATGCCTATTTTTTTCATCTAAACCCTAAATACGCCCCCAAATATGCTCCCAGAAACACTATAATTTCATTTTAAACTCAGCTTAGTACAATACCCTTAAAAATGTAAAGGTAAACCCGTGTCTGTACTATACAGGTTACACCAAACTGCTGTCTCCTGTAGCGCTAGAATGTAAAATATTGATGTTACCCCTATATATATTATGTACTGTAATTTTTCTTTGGTGTGCGCTGTCATTTTCTTTGGTATAAGAAGTAATTACAGTAATAGTTTTATTTACAGTAATAAAAATACAGTAAAAAAAATTTAGTTTTATTATACATGGAAATGTAGCTGAATTTATGTTCATGTTTGTTTCAAAAATGAGTAAATTATGTTTTTCTTAATAATTTAGCACTAATATGCACGAAAAATTATATATTGCCACGAAAAAATGCTGAGGACACTTACGGTTTCCGCGAATTTGCAGGGGTTTCAAGGGACTTCGTTTATAAGAAAAAATCCGCGAAGGAAGAGAAATGTAGTCATTTTGGCACATGAGAAAAACCTCACAGAAAATCTACGCATTAATGATTTTTTTTTCAGAATTTGCCAAGAGTAGCCGCAGACTGGTCCTGTAGGTAATATCCAGGTTAAACACTGTAAACTGATCTCCTATAGCCTCCCTATTGACTCCAATGAGCCACGTTTCTGTTCTTGCTCTCATATGACGTATACAATGACTTTATTGATATTTACCTTGTAAATGTAGTTCTAAATTTGTTCACAACAAATATTAAAAGTTCCATTGACTCTGTTAATTTTATTGAACAATAGATTATGATTTCTGCCTCAGTGTTTGCTTTTATAAGTTATATAAACCAAGTTATTAATATTATTAAATAATAATTATTATTATTTAATAATATTAATGATTATCCATCATTACCTGATTGCTAAACATATTCTGGTTTAACTTTTTTTGTTTACTGCATAATTCCATGTGTTCCTTCATCATTTTGTTTGTTTTCAATATTAATCTACAATGTAAAAAATAATAAAAACAAGAAAAAAGGTGTGTCCAAACTTTGACTGGTAGTGTATATATACAGTACTGTGCAAAAATCTTGAGCCACCCCTCATTTCTTCACATTTTTCTTTCTTGAAGAAGATTTCTCTAGGCTTCCTGAAGGACTTCTTGGCTCTGAA
Source organism: Hydrocynus forskahlii (assembly GCA_037974365.1). Taxonomy (NCBI): domain Eukaryota; kingdom Metazoa; phylum Chordata; class Actinopteri; order Characiformes; family Alestidae; genus Hydrocynus; species Hydrocynus forskahlii. The sequence goes on from JBBPCX010120405.1 coordinate 2,953, forward strand.
GGTTTTTCCACAGTATTGTACTCACACGCACACACAAACACATACACGCATATACGTAGTCTATCATTATATTCGTATTTAGTTGAGTGCTCATATTTTGCCAAAATATTCTGGCTATTTTAAAACACAAAAATCCAGAAATGCTTGCTGGATCTTAAATTCTGTCCAGAAACGTATTCAGTTGTTTTTCTCCTGTTTGAAAAAAACCTGATTCATCTCAGATGTAAACTGTGACCTGCAGCACAGCAGCTGGCAGGTTGCGATTTAGTTATTATTTATTTATTACTGAAAAAGGTGTTTATGTATTTGTCCTTTGCAGATTTTCACACTACCTCAACACCATCCGTCTGCCCCTCCCCGAACATGTTCCAAACCGCTGACCTCCAAACTGCACAGACACTTGAACCTCCTGCTAAACCCACACATCTAACACTGACACAAACTATACATTCAGTTATAGCTGTGAGAACTATTTATTTAACATTTTATTACTATTTCACATTTTCTGAATAATTTATAAATGTGTGGGCTAGAAATGACTTCAGATACAAATCACCTCCAAGAAAAGCCATTATTCCACTCAGATGTTTATTTTCTATAATAAATGTATTAACAAATTCCTTACTGAAGCCATGGGTCTGCTGTGCATTTAAATGCTCCATGCTCTGATTAAGGACACAAACACACACACACTAGACCCTCAAGGTAGAAGATGGTCACTCTGAGGTGTTAGCAGGACAGTGTGAGGATAGTCCATCTTTATTGTAGAAAAATGCTGGAATTCCACTGCTGTGTTCCTCTAAATGACTGGACGTTGCGCTCGGGAAGCCGTGGGGATCTTCTTACTGCTAGTCTGAGTCACTGGCTGGCCCATGCTGTTTTATTTGCGGCACACATGGGTAATGTAGGTCCTTCAGCCTGCAAAACATCAGAACGGAATAAAAAATAGGATTATTGATTAATCAGGATCAATTAAATAAAAATAAAACACCAGCTGGCTTCCCCCAAATGAACGAACCCTTGTATTTAAGGTCTGCCCAACACACTACACAACTCCCTACATTTACTGTGGTCTATTTCAGTCTGTCAGAACGACTGTGTGGACCATACGAAGATTATAAAACGTAACAGTACACCTTTTTAATGTAATAGTAGAAGTTATCACCAAGAAGACATTCCAGTTCCACTCACATGTCTGACCGTCCCTCACTCCTTCAGCAGTTCATAGAAGGTCACGGCCTGAAGCAGCGCGTCACACAGCTCCTCCCCCCGGTTCCTGCTTCTGAACTGGAGCGCTCCCTGATGCCTCACCAGCAGCTCTCTGGGGAATGTCACCCGCGGACATTTCTTCGTCACAGACTCCGTCATCATCTGCTTGACCACCTGAGCACCACTTGTGCGGCTGGTGCCCACCATCAGGCCAAAGTGACGACCCACGGTGGCACGCATTATGTTCAGGACCTTTGGGGCGGAGCCCGGCTCTCTCAGGGGGCTGAGCAAGGCGAACAGCATGGCCTCCACTGTCCGCAGGTGAGCCATGACCGGGAAAAGCGTTGTGTTCTGGACCGACACGGCTGGCTTCTCCACCACAAACAGATCAGCAGTGGGCAGGTTTGAGACCACAGCCGAAATCTGGAGCACAAATTGAAGATGAACAATAATAGTAATACTAACATTCAGCATCTCAAACATCTCGTTATCAACATTATTAGCAAACAATCTATAAAAACGGAAAACAATGAAGATGTGTGTGCGGGGATGGGTGTAAGGGGTGTGTGTGAGCATGGGATGGGTAAGGGGTATAACAGTGTGGGGGTGAGGGGTGTGTTGGTGTATGTGTGGGAGTGTGAGGGTGAGTGGAAGGGGTGTGTGTAAGTTTCGGGGTAGGTAGAAGGGGTGTGTGTAGGGGGTGGTGGAAGGGGTATGTGTGAGTAGGGGTGGGTGAAAGGGGTGTGTATGATTCTGGGGCAGGGTACACAGAGAGGAACTGTAAATAAATACATTATTGAAACAGACTTTACTTATTTGTATATAGTTCTTTATTTTTCAAACTTTTTAAAAATAATGTTTCATCTCATTATAATACGAATGTGTGGACTGTTCCATTAAAACTCCAGGCTTACATCTTCCAAATAACTGGATGCCATGTACGTCCCGTTCATGAAGCTGTGACAGTCCTCCTGCTGCCAGTCCAGGACTGTCATTGCCCGGTCCATGTGGGTCCAGGCTATTTTATTTGTCCCGCACACGATGGAGATGATTGAGGTGGCAGCCTGAAAAAAAACAGGAGATAAGAGACCAGAGACCTTCCAGCAGGCCTAAACGAGAACTCGTAATAAACCAGTCCTGACTGGTCAGAACTGAAGTCTGGAGAATCTCCTTAAAAAACAGTGCTGCTGTTGGTGTTCTGAAGCGTTAATACAATCTAACACAGTTGTGCAGTTTTAAACAGTCAATGCTGGATTAGACCAATGGAGGGAGCGGTGCTCTGCACATCAACACACATTTGTTGAGCTGAACATTTGTAGTGACACTTCTCACTCATTACGTATACAAGAAACTCAGGACACAGTTGTTATTAGATCCTTATTTCTCCTTAAATCTCAATAAAATAACACCTAAACAGCTTTTGTAGGAGCTTTTGCATTCTTTATTTTCTGCACCAAATTATGGAGAGGGGATCAATAAGAATATGGTTAAGTATAGATAAGCAGTATCAGTACTGATATCGGTTTTGGTACAGTCTTAACCGTACCCATGTTTAGTGCTGCATCTGTATTTGAAACAGACTGTTATTTCAACATGGGCTTTTTGTTCCTCACCTCTAAATGCGCCTTGTCCACCTGTGGTCTGATGAACTTGGACAGCTGGGGTTTGGTCTTTCTCTTCTCCCTCCTCTCAGGTGGGTTCAAGATGGAGTCAAACACGATAAGGGCGCTTTTATGCTTCAGCAGAGGCACACTGACAACGCTCTCCAGGTCTCTGAAGGGTCCTTTTCGGGTCCTGTGCTCTACTATATTAACCAGTTTCCGCCCGCGGAGCAGCTTGACCTCACTCAGTTCGGCCTCTGACCCTGTGTTGAGAAGCTTCAGGATAACCTCCCGCTGTTCAGGGGTGTAGAAAGAGTCTAGATGTTTAGATTCCTCACTGTTCTCCGGAGTTTCGGTGGGGAATGACTGCAGACCTGCAGCTGGGATCCGACCCACCCTGCGGCAGCATGTGCAGTACAGCGGGACGAACTTCAGAGGAGGACGTAGACCTGACTGAGCTGCAGAACAGAGACAGGCGTCAGAGTCCTACATCATAAAGACAAATATACTTAATTACTGGATATTTCTTTGACAATAAATGGCAATAATCATTCATTTTTACCAATGCTTATTATTTCCATTATTGTAATTATCACCAATAAACTGATATCACTTATTAATTTTGATTAATTGTGCTGATAGTCTTACCATGTGCAACATTATATGCAGCTTTCTTACTGGGTACTAAATCAGCATTATGTGCAATTTCATATTATTATTATTATTATTATTATTATTATTATTATTATTGTTGTTGTTGTTGTTGTGTGCAATAGTCTTACCATATGAAATATCACTAATTATGTTAATATTGCTTATTTACTACCAATATATACATACTGGACATATATAAGGTTTATTTAGACTGTATTTTTATATTATTATTCTTATATAACTCTTTATAGTATTTTTGTGTCTCTGTGCAGTCATAACATAAGCCGTTTCCTCCGGGATCTATAACGTTTTCTGATTATAATTCTAAGTTTACGTAAGGCAAACTGCTCTTTTTTTGGAGTGTGTGTGTGTGTGAGAAAGTGTGACCTTTTCCGTCTCTCTTGTATTTCTCACTACCGAAAAGAACAATGAAATATGAAACATTTAAATTCTTGTTATTTTCCTATTCTATCACTGAAAACCCAACAAAGATACATTTAAAAAAGATGCAGTACACGATAATGCAACTGACTAGTAATATTTATTAGTTAATTTATAAAATTGGTCGATAAAACTGTCATTACAATAATAAAAAGATTCGACTCTTAACAGAATGTTACAGGACTTTTATAAAAGTGCTATGTTGACATTTCACACGAAAGTATATGTTATATTATGGTACAATTAATTGTAATAAAAGTTAACGCAACTATTTTACACTGGCGCTTGTTTTAATTTAAAAACATTTATTTTATATCAAACCTCTTTACCCTTACCACAGTGCTGGCTGCTGCTAATGTTAAATCTAGAGTTCCTTTTAACAGTTTATCTCCAATCTGCTTCTTTATTCGAGCACCAAGAGGACCAGACCTCACCTCTGAGGAGCAGAGAAGACAGAAGCCTCGGTGACATCCTCCCTATTGATCATTTCAGCCCAAAAATCATTAAACCCTAAAACTACCACCCGCCGCAAGCTGTCCTTCACTGTTCCACGCTTCTCGTCCGGCCGGGAAACAGGAGCAGCACACCCTTCGTTCCGGCTGAGGGAGGCTCCTGCTCCGGTTCTTCTGTTTCACTTTCATTTCTTCAGTTCTGGAAGCTCCTCGGATCCTCCGGCATGTCCACGTTGTGGGAAGACACGGTCAAGCTAGTGGCGAAATCTCTAAGGTGCTCCATATGTTTCGAGCTGTTCGAGGAGCCGGTCACTCTGGCCTGCGGTCACACCTTCTGCAGGAAATGCATGAAGGACCACATGCGCGCGGGGAGGAGGACCTGTCCTCAGTGCAGGGACGAGGTTCCAGCGCAGACCCGGCTCAAAAAGAGCGTCACCATCTCAGACATCCTGGACCTGCAGGAGGCCAGGGGGCGGGAAGTGTGGAACCAGGTCGTCATCCGGACAGATCAGTACCAGAGAGGGAAACCGACCAAAGTGAGTTTCATACTCTCCTGTAATGTCTTTTACTCTCCTTCACTCTCGTTTACTCTCCTCTGGGGTTCTTTAATATGCTCAAGTCTCCTTTAGCCTCATTTCGTCTCTTCTAGTCTCCTTTATTCTCCTTTAGTGTCCTATATTCTCCTCCAGTCTCCTCTTTTAGTCTCATTTGTTCTCCTCTAGTCTCCTTAATTCTCCTGTAGTCTCCTTTACTCTTCTCAGGGATCATATGTTCTCCTGTAGTCTCCTTTATACCCTTTTAATCTCATTTAGTCTCTTTTAGTCTCCTTTATTCCCCTGTAGTCTCCTGTATTTGTGCTTGTAATGTGTTTATAATGTTTTAATGTGTTAACAGTGTATATAATGTGTTTGTTATGTATATATAATGTTTATCATGTTTTTCTCAGGAGGCTTTGTTGAGAAGACTTCAGTTTTTGCAGCAAGAAATCAAAAAGATCCAAGCTGAACTAAACTGTGACCACCAGGTAGAGGGCGATATGAAGGGTCTTATCTGTATTGGGTCTTATATTGTATGTATATGGGTCTTATATTGTATGTACTCACTGTCCCACTGTAATTCCACTGTAAATCACATAGGACGACTCTTGTACCGGAGAGGGGAGTGGGACAGCCGAAGCGTTCATTCCATCGTGGGACGGTGTCGGAGGAAGCCAGTGTACTGACAGTGGTGTATCCAGTGTGCCTTCAGAACTGGAGGAGAACCTGAATGGCCTCTCAGATCAAGAGCAGGTACCGAAACACTGACCACCTCGCTGGTCCTCCCGCTCCCCCATCACTCAGTATAACTGTCCTCTCTCTCTCTGGGTGGGTGGTGTGGTCCTAAACGGTTCTCCTTACAGATCTGTTTCTCCACCAGGCTGAGGAGATGTTGCCTGATCAAGAGGAGTTCAGTGAGGTTCTTAGTGGTCCAGCTGAAGTCTGTGGAGTCTCCAGTTCTGCTGCTGCAGGACCAGCTGGTAACAATTTAATCACACCAGGGCTAATTTTACCTCCACTTACACTGGGAAACAAAACCTATATTTTGTTTCATGACAAATAGATCAATAGTCAAATTGAGTCAAGTCAGGTTTATTTTTGTAGCCCATTATCATACACACAGGTCATTCAGTGTGCTTTACAGTAATACAATAACAATATTACACATAAAAATAGTAGAAAGTAAAGCATAAAAGAATAAGAATAAATAAAATAAATTAAAGAATACATAGAAAATCAATAAAATAAGATTAAATGTGTAATGGAAGTGTTGAAATTAAAAGAAGGCAGAGGATAATAGTAAGATTTTAGCTGCTTTTTAAAGCTACAGTTGTAGCAGATGTGATATTGTTGAGGGTCTTAGCGTAAAATCTGTTTGGTAATGCAAATCTGCCATCTACCACTAGGGGTCACACTTGTAAAGCTTTAAGCCTTAAGAATCCTTCGATCAGATTGGAACAAAATATTAGTGTAACACTATGTGTATATAGTCGATGTACCTCCTCATATTTTCCTTTAATCACCTTATTGTTGTTAAAATATCTGTCCATCAAACTCTTATCTGTGGAATATTGAGTAGATTAAATGGAAGAAATAGGAGCAAATATTTTACTGTGACAGGCTGCAAAGTGCCTAAAGATACAAGGTTCCTAGATAAAGGAATTCCAACCACTCAGCATTCAGCACCACCAGTATACTGATCACTGCCTGATCATCTGGAATCATCTGCTCCTGTTTCCTCACTGCTTCAGAACTTAAGTTAGATGTACTTGAATGATACGTGGGTCACTGTGTGGCTTAACAAGCAAAAAACATTCCTCTAAAACTGGTCAAGTTCAAGGACTGGACTCTCTTAGATGCCACACTGCTTTAATAATGTTGAGATCTGGGATTTTGGAAGGCTGATCCATGACTTATTGTTGTCATATTGAAAAATGAAGTTGGTATTGGAGGGTAAAGACTTTTGCACACAACTTTTTTTCTGCTTTTACAGTGTCAGAAACCATGTAAGTGAAACTAACGCCTCCAGTTATTCCTGTAATTGCAGGCTGTTTCCACGCGGAGTTTGTCCTGCTGTCCTTCTCACGCGATATGGGTCACATGCGCCTAGTGTTCGTCCCAGAGAGCCGGACGATGCAGGTGAGGTCATCCCGGGTGCCGATGACCCACAGCGTCCGCTTTGAGGTCTCTCAGTGGATGGCAGATCAGGAGTTTTCTGCAAGGAGGCATTTCTGGGACATGGACATGTCCCGGTGTTCTGGCTGGGCCGCCGGGGTGGCGCGTCCAGAACTGGGCCGGAACCAGCAGCTTGGCAGGAGCTCCTCGTCCTGGTGCCTCGAGTGGAGCAGCAAGAGACTGAGTGCCTGGCACAACAGCACAGAGACCCCCCTCAAATGGGACTGTCCCAACAGCATCCGAGTTCTGCTGGACATGGACGCCAGCCGTCTGTCCTTCTGGAGCCTGACGGACAAACCGCTAGAGCTATACTTCTTCCAGGTGGACTTCCATGGCCCAGTTAGACCCGTCTTCTGGCTGTTTGGACTCCAACAGAGAAACGCACTGACCTTTCCTGTACCTTTCAAATAAAACCACTTGTGGGACTTATAAAGGTTTATCTTATCTTATCATATCTTATGGTGGGTTTGGTGGAGTCAGAACTGTTAACAGTGGAGGTGAATGGAACCAGACGTCTGCCCCTAAAAGCTCCCTCACACAAAGCTATTCCTTTAAATGGTTATTTTGTGCCGTCTGACACCTAAAGAGGACATATTATGCAAAACTCACTTTAGTTATAATAGGTCTATGGGCTATACAAAACATGTTCATTAAGTTCTGTGCACAAAGTCACTCTTACATAAAGAGATCTCACCAACTTTATTCTTGACAGTTTCAGTCCCTTTCAGAATGAGCCATTTAAGGGCTCTGTCACTTTTATGCAAATATGCTGTTGCTGGCCACGCCCCACCCATCCCATGCTTATGCTGCACGTTTAACACACGTGAAAATGGCAGAAAACAGAGGAGCTATCCAGCCCTATATGTTCGAATTTGTGTTGTTCTTTGCAGCAACAACACAACACTTCATGTGTGACTTGCCTTTGCCTGTAACCTTAGTGCTCGGTGTCTTATGCCTGCTCGTAAAACCAGCAGACATCTTCCTTATTCTATACATTTCCTTATCCTGATGTCAGGATGAGGGAGCCGTCCAAACAGTTTGTAGAAGCATATGATTCCTGACACCAAAATCTTTCAGTTGACTCAGAAAATGGATGGATGTGTTTTTTTCTGCGCTTTGAGTGTTTATAGGAGCAGTAGAGACCCAGATGGAAATACAAAAGGATGCAAAAAGTGAGTTTTGCATAAAATGTCCCCTTAAGATATTACCACAGTTTTGAGAAGCATTTCGTCCTAAAACTAAATCCATTCATGATAGAGGGATACATGCAGAGCGTCATAAAGCAAAATAGTTGCCAAAGAAAAGTCATTTAGTTCAGATTTTCCACTATTTTACCATCAACATCCATATAAACACGTCGAGTTTCACTGGGGGTCTATGCTGAATAAAACGTCTGTATTCGTGTTGGGGACGTCTGGTTCCATTTGCTTCCATTGTAGTTTTGAGTGATTTTGAAATGTAAGTGGAATTCGCCTTTGGCCTAAACAGAGAATTCCTGCATCTTTCTGTTGTGTCCCTTTTTTTGGACTGTGGAGCTGCAGTTTATATACTAGCTTTATGAACTGCACTGCTGTTGGTCTTAACACATTTATTGCCTTATTTTTAGCTTTTTAAATTATGTTTTTTTTTGTAGCGCAATGATGATTTAATAGCATAGTGATGACGATGAGGGTGATGATGATAATTATTACTATTAGTTATGTATTATGATTGTCATAATAAGAACAATAATAATGACAAGAAGTGTGATGTGATTATTAATATAATTGTTACGGTTTTTGTTATTTTGTTAATTATGTGCTGCTGATGATCATGATTTATATTGTTCTGTTGTATAATTATTATGATTGTCATAATAATAGCAATAATAATAATTTTTATTTTATTATCAATTCGATTGTCATTATCATATTAATAAAAATAACAATAATAATAATTATATTTCATTATATATTTCAATATCATTATATTGTTGTAATGATAATTATTATTATTGTATCAACACTACTGCTACTACCACTACTACTATTATTATTATTATTATTATTATTAATAATAATAATAATAATAATAATAATAATTTTAATAACAAGAAGGACAGCCCTACACGTAAAACAATCCACAAAATAATGACCCCCTTTCTAACAAACAGTAGCTCATCAGAGAAACCTTAACATTTATTGCATTTCCAATGAAAATTATTTATTTTAAAATCTGTTCAAATTACACGCCAAATGACGTTAAACTCCAGCCGCGTTTTCGTATTGTGGAGGCGAATTTGGCCCTGAGAGGGATCCGTAGAGACGCTGGAGGTCAAGGGAGGAGGTGAGGAGATGTTTGGGTAGAGAAGACCGGCTGGAGAACCAGGCAGGATCATCTAACATCTACGCCCCCTCCCACCTGCATCACGGTGGGGATGCACTGAAGCTGTACTGGGATACTGGAATACTAGCATACTGTACTGGAGCTACTGGTGCTGGTCCACATCTTCTGGCTTAAATGCTGTTGTCTCTCGATCTCCTAAAAGTCAAAATCAGGTGCGGAGAAGATGCGCAAGGACGTAAGGATTCTGCTGGTGGGAGAACGTGAGTCATGTATATATACATACATACATATGTATTATATAATAATATAATACACTGCAATCTGTTTGTGTCAACCCATAATTTGATGTTGCACTGGTTTCTCCTGACCTTCTACCATCGCTATTCTTCAATTACTAAAGAAATAACCCCAAGTTGACTTCTTGGGAATTATTCCGTTCTGCTTTATGTTAATCCTGCATGAATTAGAAGATGCAGTAAACGTTCGATTGGCCACAAATGTTGCTGATTATGTCTCTCTGCTTTCTGCAACATCGTGCATTTTGCATTTTTGGCCTCAGACTAGGTGTGGATGATTTGGACCCTCATGATGATGATGATGATTAGACCTCAATCAGTAACATTGCCTTTCCTTTTGCAGTCCCCCAGTAGTCCTCACTAAATAATCTTCTAATTTTCCACTCATATGAGTGTTTGTATGGATGGTAATAAGTGTTTATATGGATGGTAAAATAGTGTCAAATTAGTTTTCTTTGGGGGGATTTTGAAGGCAGGACGTCTGGTTCCCTTGACCACAATTGTGAACCGTCCTGACTTACTGTAAACCACTCTGTTTGCATTTAAATGCTTGTATGATGCAAGAAATGTGAGAAAATCTGCTCTCTAATTTATAGAACAAGTGTATAGGTCCTATCTGGGCTCATAGAAGTGAAGACAAATGCATGCAGGTTCTAAAAATAGCTTGTTTTGTATTGCAAATCAAAAGTATGATGAATAACACATTTGCATTACAGGTCATCTGAGCTGTGGTGTGTAACAGTACAGCAGAGCTTCACGGTGGGGAAAGTGGGTTGAGGTCCTCTCTGGGGAGCGTGTTTCTTTTTTAGATAGGAACTGAAACAGATTGCATTGGAGACTTTTTGATTACTTGGTGAAATGTATAACTAACTGTGTGCTTTATTATACCACTCTTACACCCACTGTCCTTACACTTTACTAACAGTGTAGAAAGATAATGAGACCATAATCCCCTCACTGTGCCACAACAAAGCTTATAATCAGACAAACAGAGGCCTCTGGCTGCCTTAAAGAGCCCATATCCTATGGACAAAATATCAGTATTGCTATTTTACTGCTGCATAATGCGATTGTGCTTCCTCTCAGTATATAAAAGGGCCCATTTCATCACTTTTCTGGTGTAAAGTCTGTAAATATCGTTTCAAATGGTATGTTTACTCCCTCCATCCATACAGTCCTATATGGAAAGTAAGCCTGTTTTCAAATTGCAGTTTTTGTGATATCACAAAGCCAACACATTTAAATATATCTCCTTATTCTAGCTACAGCAGTTTAAGCCCACCCATTCATGCACCGATTCACCAGCACTGTTAATAGTTAGAAATTAGGCTTTTGTTGGACCTCAGTTCATCAGAACATGCAGTAACTCACCTGGAGCTGTGATTGGTCACATTGTCAGAAATACTGTGATTGGTTAGAGGCTCATTTGCACATTGCAGCCTTCTGTGATATCAGCACTGCAGAGACCAATATTGTGATAATGATTAACAGACGATATATTGTGCAGCCCTACTGTGTCCTATATATTTGTGACTTCTCTTATGACAGTTGTGTAGTTTTCTGCATCAAAGTTAGGCATAATTAAGTTCTGCATGACCATTTTCCAACCTTCCTTTATGCTTTGATGTCTCTAAGACTGATATACGCAAATGAGCTCTGTTCTGATTGGCTGCTCTGAATTGGGCCTCATTTTAGGAGCAGTCCAGGCTTATAGCCTTAGCATGGATGGTTGGGGCTGAACTGGATCAGTGAGTGGGCAAATGTGCGTAACTGGTTTTATGACGTTAGAAAAAAGTGGCGTGTTTAAAACAGGCTGTTTTTCCAGATACAGCATTTAAGAGCTTTTCAGTAGCTTTTGTGCACTATTGATCCTTTCGTGTGTCTGTGTGTTTGTCTGAACAGCCAAAGTAGGGAAGACATCCCTGATCATGTCTCTGGTCAGCGAGGAATTTCCTGATGTGGTAGGAAAACAGCTAGATTTTTGTGTTTTCTTCGTTTCATGTTTTATTTACCACAGATTTAACTTTTTTTTAGGGAGTAACTAAAAAAGCAAAAAGAGCTTTTTGGGCACTGAGACTAAAATTCAAGTTTAGGTGTGGTATTACTGAGGTTAAAGGTCAGGGTCAGGTTTAGGTATAGTATCAGTGAGGTGAAAGGTCAGGTTTAGTTGTAGTTTTAGTGAGGTTAAAGGTCAGGGTCAGGTTTAGGTGTAGTATTAGTGAGGTTAAAGGTCATGGTCAGGTTTAGGTTAGTATTAATGTGGTTAAAGGTCAGATTTAGGTGTAGTATCAGTGAGGTTAAAAGTCAGGTTTAGGTTTATGTGTAGTTTTAGTAAGGTTAAAGGTCAGGGTCAGGTTTAGGTGGAGGTGTAGCATTACTGCCATTCTCTATTACACAAGTCAGTTGAATATTAATGTATGCGTGTGCGTGCGTATGTGTGTGGGCTTGTAGGTTCCCTACAAGGCTGAAGAGATTACCATCCCAGCTGATGTCACTCCTGAGAGGGTTCCCACGCACATAGTGGATTACTCAGGTAGAAGACCATCAATAACACCAAGACCCTGTTCACGCCTGGTTTTAGCATCACAGGTGGTCCAGTCACAGGTGGACAGGTGTGTACAGGTGTGAATTGCGATCTGATCCCTCAGACCACACTGGGAGGTGATCTGGACCTCATTCTTCTGGATGGGAATGTGTGGTCCACGCTGAAGGACCACCTAATCACCTAAATGGGAAGCGTGGCGCTGCCTCCTGCTTGTTGAAAACAACAGCGCGCTCAGACATTGCAAACAGAAATAATCTTTGTTTATTTGCCGCAGAGCGGGGACTTGAGATCCGATCACAAGTGGTCACTCAAGAGACGCCAATGGAGACAAATTCTAACTCCAGGCCCACTTGTGAGTGGACCACCCAAGACACACGTTAATGCCAGGTGTGAACAAGTCCATACATTATGAGGCACACAAAGGTCTTCAGCAGAACCCTTGAGGGTATGACCCAGAGGAAGAGTTTGCTGCTCACAACAGTCTTTTCTTTGTCTCATCAGAAATAAATCTTCTTCTTATTTAGAGATGAATTGTTTCTCCTAAACCGCACTTTAGGATAAATAAGGAGTAAAAAATCAATTTAAGACAGAAGTTCTTTTGCTGTTCTCAACAGCTTCTCACTTTTCTTCTCTTTAACAACCTTATGGATCTTACAACTGTCTGACTTAGCTGAGACTTGAATTTGATCACTAAGACAAAATTCAGATGTACAGGCTCATTTATAAAACAACCATGTTTTATTTTGGATTGTAAGGTTTATCTCGAGATCTGATGATCTGAGACAAATAAAGAACAGAGCAGAGAAAGAAAAGAGAGAGCATTTTAAGATCTTAAACTGGAATCTTGGTGAGATTAGAGGAAGGCTCTTTCTCAGGAGCTGAATTTAGGAGCTTATATTGTTGTTAAACTGAGTTATGTCTAGGAGAGCCTTATTCTGAATTGTGCTTTTCTCTGGGTTGCTTGCACATCCTCACAGAGGCCGAGCAGACGGATGAGCAGCTGTACCAAGAGATATCAAAGGTAACTCATTACAGATGCAGATTTTGATTTATATTTTCATTTTTTGTTGTTTGTTTACCCCCCTTTTGTTTGGAATTTTAGGCTAATGTCATCTGCATTGTCTACTCCGTCAATAACAAGAAGTCAATTGAAAAGGTGAGTAGTTGCGTGCAGGCTAACTTCGGGTTGAGTCTGAGTCCTTAGCAGCATTAGCTTTCATTCATTGTTAGCACTGGTTGGCTAAATCATCCATTCAGTTCAACCAGACAGTGCTAACAATGAATAAAGGCTAATCAAGTCAAAGTTAAACTGAAATTTGTCATCTCGACCATATACAAGTATACAGAGAGACGAAATGGCACAGCACATGATCCACAGTGAAAACACAGTGCAATAGGCGAAAGACAACGTGTAACAAACAACAGTGCAAATAAAGAAGTATAGAATAAGATAAGAGTGAGATTTAACCTACCTAAATATAGGTAAGATAAAATGTGCAGTGATTGAAAAAATGTCCAATGTATTAGAGGATTGTGCCAAACAGTAAAACTGGTATAGACAGTACGGTCAGTGTAAACAGCATAACAAGTGAAAGTAGCAGCTTAAGTATACATTCTTAGGTTTGTGCATTCTTAAAGAATCGTGCAGAGTACAAACAGTATAACCAAGTATAAGTAGCAGTTTAAGTATGTATTCTTAGGGGTTTAAGATCAGCGCTAACAATGAATAAATGCTAATGCTGCTAATGAGCAAATGGCCAGATCTCATATATTAACATGATAGCACTGGGTGGCTAAATCATCTGTTCCAAACAGTGCTAATGTGGCTAACATGCTAATATGTGAGATCCTTTTTTCCACCAGGTGACCAGTCACTGGATCCCACTCATTAACGAGAGAATAGACAAGGACAGCAGGTCAGAGACCGCAGGAGATGCACCTCTCTCCCTCTCTGTGTGTCTCTCTCTCTCTTTTGCTCCCTCTCTCTCTTCCTCCCTCTCTCTCTGTGTCTCTCTCTCTCTCTCTCTCTCTCTCTCTCTCTCGCTCTCTCTCACACTCAGTCTCTCTCTATCCCTCTCTCTCTCCTCCCCCTCTCTCTTTTGTGCTCATTATCTCATCCTCACTTTATTAGTTAATTGACTCATTAATTAAAGAACTGATTAATTCATTAATTTGTTTTTACTTACCCATTGACTTCCTTTTCTTATTTACTTTTTAACATGCAGATTCCAGGGTGCACACGAGCCATTATTTGGCGTATTGGCAAATTTGAAACCGTTAATAATGTTACATAATAAGTCAATAAAGCAAAAAACTGCTTATATACAAAGTAATGTAATTAATTTTTAACAAATGTAAAAAAAAAAGAGAGAGAGAGAAACGAGCTCTGTGTGTGTGTGTGTGTGTGTATAGGGTCCCTCTGATCTTGGTGGGGAACAAGTCTGATCTGGTGGAGCACAGCAGCATGGAGAACATCCTGCCCATCATGAACAAATACACAGAGATCGAGACTTGTGTGGAGGTATGAGTCTCCCAGTGTTCCCACTTCAGTCTGAACCATCAGGCTGCTTTACTACGACTCACCTCACACTGCAATTGTTGGATCTCTTTTGAAAAACCTTTTAAAACACAAATAAAGTCACAGCTTGGTACAGAATCAGATTCATAAGAGCCCCAGTTCTGATTGTAGATGATCAGACATATGTAAAACCCTTCCTCAGTTTTGCACTTGAGCTTAGACTTAATAAAGGAGGAGGCAGTTTTACTGGTTTGTGGGAAAAGTACCCATAATGGACTCAGTACCCTTCATACATTCAGTGCTTACCTGCTGTACTCTCAGTACTTACTGTACTCATAATATACTCAGTACTTACTGTACTTGTTATACACCATCACACGCTCAGTATTTATTGTACCTGCTGTATGCAAAATCGTAATTGCACCATTCGAACTCAAAGTATTTATCATATCTGCCCTACACAAAATATTAATTGTACCTGCCCTACACAGTGTTTATCTTATCCACCCCAAGCAAAGTACCTGCCCTACACAAAGTATTTATGGCACCCGCCATACACAAAATATTTATTATACCCGTCGTACGCAAAGTATTCATTATACCCGCTGTACGCTAATTACTGACCATCCCCACCGAGCTCTCAATACTTACTAGACTTGTTAGTGTGCCCATCATATACTCAGTACTTGCTGTACCCGTTGTACTCTCCATGCTTTTTATATCCATCATACACTCTGTACTTACTGTACCTGTCATGTTTTCAGTATTTCGTGTACCCTTCATACTGAGTACTAGTATTCATACACTCAGTAGTTATTATACCTGATGCACTCTCAGTCCTTACTGAACCCGTTGTATGCTCAATACTTACTGTATGCGTCATACACTCCGTAACTATGGTACCTGTTGTCCAGTCTGTACTTAAGGTACCCGCAAGACTCTCTGTACTTATAGTACCCATCGTACACTCAGTACTTACTGTACCTGTCATGCTTTCAGTACTTCTTGTACCCGTTGTAAACTCTCTGTACTCAGTGCATACACTCAATATGTCAAACTCTATAGTTACTTTACCTGTCATACGCTCAGTACTGACCATACCATCATACCCTCGTTACTTACTGTATACACACAGAAAGAAGTATCATGATGTAATGTATCTTGATAATGATAACATGTCGCCACACCGCCCACCCTCGGCCAGTCAGTTTTGTAAAGAAGCTGGTAAACACGGTTGCTTGCTGATAAGCAGATTGTCCTGGTCATTTGGACGTGCCTCAGACTGCTAATGAGTAAAGTGGATCTTTCTAAATCAGCCGCTCTGCTGGAAGCGCTTCCACTCAGTCTAGTAACGGCGATACGAGCAGAGATTAACAGCTCCGTCTCTCACACCGCTGAGGTCACTTTAGGGCAGGGGTGGGCAAGCACAGTTTGATGGTAGTTCTCCTCAAACACGTTCACTAAACCTGACAATTAACTGGTGAGGTGCACCAGGTGTTTCTGAGCAGGGAAATCACCAAAACGTGCTGGACCACGGCCCTCCAGGACCGGAGTTGCCCACCCCTGCTTTAGTGTCTCTCAGACACCTGAGAAAATTATTTCTAAAACCTGTTTAGCTGAGCATGATGTTTTTAAAAAGCTAATGTTATATACAAATAGTATTAAAACAGTAATTAGTGATTTTATCTGTTTGCTTAATCATTCCTAGACCTCCCAATATTACACAGTGGTTCTCGTCAAATACCTCAAAGCGGTGTTGTTCTAATCAGCTCACACAACTTTTTACAAACACATCTTGCAATTATTTAATGCTTTATTGGTTGCCTTAATTATAAAGAAAGTCAGTTAGCCGAGACGTGTGCAGCGTTTGAAATTTGCTTTTCAAACTTGAACGCCAGAGCTACAAGACTAATCATGCGAACATGTAATGAAAGCAAGTACCCCATCAGTTAGCAAGGTGTTAATTGCAGGATTATCATGAGACACGTGAATTTACGGCTCATCCAAAAGGCAGCGCACTGCTGAAACACTCCTTAGAACCTCACTGTGAATGGGAGGGGCCAAACTGTAAACTGATTTCAAATCAGGTCGTTTTTGTGGCTTAGTTTTCTTAAATGGACCGTATAGGTGTTTGTTGAGGGGAGGTGAGCAAACATTTTGAAACTTAAAAATTTTTTACAGAGTTTAAACCTTTTCCAGTGAAATGAGTGCTTCAATATTTTGAAATGTGTGTGTGATTTATATATATATTAATGCTGGGCAACAATTAAAATGTTTAATTGCATGGTTATATGCAAAATTAGTATGTTTTAATTAGTGCTGTCAAGCGATTAAAATTTTTGATCTAATTAATTACATGGTGTGGCGATTAATTAATCTAATTA
>JBBPCX010120433.1:6498-20084 GCA_037974365.1 Hydrocynus forskahlii
CAGACGACACACGCGCGCACACAGACACTCTTTGTCCACACTTGTCTGCATGTGTCTGTGTATTTGGGTCTGTGTGTCTGTGTGTGTCTTTCCATCTGTGTGTATGTCGATCTTTCTGTGTGTATCTCAGTGTGTCTTTGTTTGTGGCTGTGCCTTTTCTGAATGTTTGTGTGTGTGTCTTTGTTGGTGTAATCGTGTGTGTTTGTTTTAGAAGGCGTCGCTCGCTGAATTCTCATGGGACGTCTCCGGAAAGTGCGGAGGCTCCATCAGGGGTATGTGCGGAGGTCCGAGTTCCATCCACCGCACTACATGTCTTTGTAAGTCCACTACACTTACACTCCAGTGATTCCACTTCTTGTAGCCACCATTTCAAAAGAAAACCTCTCTCTAAAAGTCCTGTTCTGCAGCTGTGCCAAAAATTTACTAAATGTATATGCTGATGAATAACTTGTATTGTTCACAATCAGTAGAGATCTTAAATTTATATTTAATAAAATAATGTGTTTGTCAGTTCTGAAGGTCAGTGATGTGATGTAAAAGGTCTGAAGCCTGACTGTCTCTCTGCTCTGTTCCTGTGCTCCTCCCAGCCGCCCCTAATGGTTACCCAGCATGCTCTAGTTGTGTGTGGCTGGTTTGTGGGGTGGCTGACATTGAAGCGGCTGGGCTGAGTGTGTGTCTCAAAGCAACGAGACTAACACACACAGTTACAGCACACACACACAAACACACAGGAGGATGGAGGGGCAGTGGAGACTGAAGCAAAGGCTCTTGATCTCCAGTTTTCAAGCTGAGACCTTCTAGAACTTTCACACCTGCAGAGTCACTCAGCCAGTGTTAGCGGGTTGGGCTGGAGTGTGAAAAACACATCTTGATGAAATAATTTTAGAAATAGGCTCTTGATAAGATTGTCATTGACAAAACTTAAGAAGGTGCTTTTTCACAACACTGTTCCCAGAGTATAACCACAATACACCAGATGTCCAAATGACAATCTGTTGAAGTGGGGACATTTTGCTGGTTCTCACAGATACACATGCTATTCAGTATTTTTAGGGAAAACTAAGTGTCCATCATTACAGTATTACACAAGGCAATGGAACTTCCGCACAGTAATAGCAACTGTGTGTGTGTGTGTATGTGTACAGGATGCCCATGACGGCGAGGTGAACGCAGTGAGGTTTAGTCCTGGATCCCGTCTCCTAGCGACAGGAGGGATGGACCGCAGGGTGAAGCTGTGGGAGGTTGTTGCAGGTAAGAATGAAGAGCAACCGCACTGACTCATCTTCATAAACACAGCCCAGCATATTTACTTTTGACTCCTAGGCGGTTCCTTCAGGAGGCGCATGAAGTGTTTTTGGTCGAACAGTGTTTTTGGTTGAAACGGGCTTCTTCGTTTTTGGTCGAAGAAGCCTGTTTCTTTGAGAGGTGTTCAGTTCGTCCACTCTTCGCTAATAAGACCTAACTTTCCATGTTCAAGAAAAGATCTGATTAGTCTGAAAAAGTAAGTTTAAAAAAGACCAAAACATTGATTTTCCATGTTGTCATATCATTAAAACTTAGTTTGTTCTAAGTTTATTTTTCTTTTTATGAAACAGTGGTTTCCAAAGTGTAGGCTGGTGCCCCTGGTGGACATTGAAGGTACCGCAGGTGGGCTGCAAGAAATCATTTACAATAATTTTCAGTTTTGTAATCAAGCTTGAAATTACCCTAAAATAATTAGAATTATGTATTTACATTTTTTAAAAGAATCACTTAATTTCTCCCATTTGTTGCTTTCCAATCTGTTGCATTTCTGTGTGTGTGGAAGGATACTTAAATAGCACTGCGTTGCTGCAGGCTCCTGTTCACACACAGCTGTCCTATTTCTACAGTAAAAGTATAGAGGAAACACTTCACCTCAGCCTCGGGTGCTGATTGGAGTTGTGATTAAAGGTCAGTGTTAAAGGTCAGTTCTGAAGGTCAGTGATGTGATGTAAAAGGTCTGAAGCCTGACTGTCTCTCTGCCCCGTTCCTGTGCTCCTCCCAGCAGCCCCCTGCTGCTTTCCCAGCATGCTCTAGTTGTGTGTGGCTGGTTTGCGGGGCGGCCGATATTGAAGCGGCTGGACTGAATGTGTTTCTGAGAGCAACGTGACACACACACTCAGTAAAAGCACACATACAAACAAACAGGAGGATGGAGGGGCAGTGGAGGCTAAAGCAAAGGCTCTTGATCTCCAGTTTTCAAGCTGAGACCTTCTAGAACTTTCACACCAGCAGAGTCACTCAGCCAGTGGAAGGGGGTCAACCACGGCATCCCATAAAAAGTTATATTTATTCTGTTGCCACTTTCATGGTTGCTTTTAAATTAAACAAGAATATGGGAAAATGGAAAGGATGTTTTTTTCTTTTAGTATATTGATTATTAAAGATAATTAAACGTTGTGTGAGATAAGGCAGTTTCAAGGCTTAAACACCCACAGGGGCCATGGAGGGTTGAAGATGAATCCGAAATGAAGTCAGATTCATCAACAAAAGTGTCCTGAGTCATCATCAAAAATATCCACCCTGTCTTCGTGGTGTTCGTTTAATTCTGTGGAAAATAACCTCTGAAGTGTTGAAGCTGTTTCTTGACACACTATGACTAAAGCCAATCTGATCATTCACTTCTTAGTGTTTATTACTCCTGTTACAATCATCTTATCCACCAGATGTTCGTTAAATGTGTCACATTTATGAGTATTACAAAAGAATTGGGGGGAAAAACAATACCCTGCACCATGGAAAAAACATCGCATTTGGATAAACACATTTTAGGTTGAAATCTTCAGCCAAACTGTTTATAATTAGGGTGGGGGTACTTGATTGACATTTGTGACCCCCTGAAATCATCTACAGCTATATTTAGAAGTGTCTCTATTTGTTACTTTAAAGTGCTACAACCCAGCTCCCCATCAGCAAAATGTTGGGTCTTTCTGTCATCTCTCTTACACCATCACTATAAAGGGCAGGGGCACCGGGTATTTTGTACTCTATAACATTTCATTTTCAGTCTTTCAAAAATGAAAGAGAGAAATAAGGACTCGGTATTGTAACAGTTCTTTTTCCATGTGTGTGTTCAGGTCGCTGTGAAGCCAAGGGGGCGTTAACAGGCAGCAACGCTGGAATCACCAGTATTGAGTTTGACAGCACTGTGAGTAGAACTGTCTCAGTACTGCAGAAGCATCAGTCCGCTTCCCAAATATGTCAGACAACTGCCCACCCGAGCATTCTATCATGCTTACTCGTTTTAACAGTGTTTCTATACGCAGAACATGGCACACAGTAGGAGAGAGGAATGCGAGCAGCAAAGGTTCAAAGTTTGAATATGACCCCCAGTGACCTATGTCCCTGCAAGTTATGTAAACATGGCCAAATGACACACAGAGACTTGACATGTTTCCAAATGACAAACAATAAAATTGCCTTATTTAAAAAAGTATTTTAAAAGTGTTTCCTCAAACTGCAAGTCGCTTTGGATAAAAGCATTGGCCAATTTAATGTCATGTAAAATGGGGGTCCTGTGACTACTGTATCATGTAATTATGGGGTAGCTGGTGACCTAGTGGTTATGGGTCATAGAGGTTGTGGGTTTCAGTCCCAAGACTGCTAGTGCCACCTTCGAGGTATCCTTGTTTACAGCTTGGTTGTCTATACTTAAGTCGTGTGTGTGTGTGTGTCCTCTCAGGGCTCTTACTTGCTGGCTGCATCCAATGACTTTGCCAGTAGGATCTGGACAGTGGACGACTACAGACTGAGGGTAAGAAAAATTTAGGGTGGAATTAGTCTTCCTGCTGGGATGAAAGTCAGTTTACCACAGAATGTCTAATGCTGAAGGAACATATATTTACTCAAGGAAATATAAATATTGTTGTTTTTTTTAATTATTTTATGGCCCATAGAGGGATTATAAACTTAGTTATTTATATCTAAAGGTCAATGATGTCATGTAAAAGGTCTGAAGCCTGGCTCTCTTTGCTCCGTTCCTGTACTCCTTCCAGAAGCCTCTGCTGTTTTCCCAGCATGATTTAGGTTGAATAGCTGGTTTGTAGGGCCTCTGGTACTGAAGCGGCTGGGCTAGATGTGTGCCTCAACGCGACACATATGTAGCCGCAGCACGCACATACACAAACACACAGACGCAGGAGAAGGGTGGTGCAGTAGAGCTGGGCAGCTGATCTCAACCTCATACTGAGACATTAAAACCTCATGTTTAAGCTTATGTGGGACTGTTTGTATACAAGCACTAATCTTCCTTGTCCTGTCCTCTAGCACACACTGACCGGCCACAGTGGAAAAGTTTTGTCTGCTCGGTTTCTGCTAGATAATGCCCGCATCGTCTCTGGCAGCTACGACCGGACACTCAAACTTTGGGACCTGCGCAGTAAAGTCTGTAAGAAAACCCTTTTCCCCAAAAATCATCGTTCCTAACACCGCCATGAACATTAACACCAATACACTAAAGCTGTTCATGGTCAAGTACGTCAAATAGGTTTTTGTCACCTCAAACATGTACACAGTGCACAGTGAAATGAAACAACAGTCCTCTAGGATCATGGCACAATACAAAGAACAAAAACACCACAAGACTACACAAGTGCAGGCAGGAC
The DNA here is from genome assembly GCA_037974365.1 of Hydrocynus forskahlii. Taxonomy (NCBI): domain Eukaryota; kingdom Metazoa; phylum Chordata; class Actinopteri; order Characiformes; family Alestidae; genus Hydrocynus; species Hydrocynus forskahlii. The sequence goes on from JBBPCX010120433.1 coordinate 11,124, forward strand.
AGAACTAAAGAGAGATCTCAAGAGAGAGCAAAAAATAAAACACGAGCATGAGTACAATAATTTACGGAACAAGACATACAGTGCAGTTGACAGGAGCAGAAATAACAGTACTAATTGTAAAGGAATACAATGTTATGACATACTGTATTAGGAGTTGTAAAGTGTTCAAAAATGCGAAGGAGTGCAAAGGTTGAGGCAGACTAACGTGTACACTAACACTACAGCCTCATCAGTAGTAGCCATAAGCCTTTTGGTCCTGTTGGGCACCACTAGTGTTGCTGAAGCTCTTCTCGCTCTCACTCAGGTATGAAGACTGTGTTTGCGGGTTCTAGCTGTAATGACATTGTCTGCACCGAGCAGTGTGTGATGAGTGGCCATTTTGATAAGAAAGTTCGCTTCTGGGACATCCGGTAAGCAATTTTTTCTGCGATTAACAAAGTAGTTCGGATTCTGATTATGCTGTTGTGGAATGATATGAATATTCTGAAAAATGTGTTCAGAGTTCCTGTGTTATACTGATACAGCAGGGGTGTTCAGCAGTGGAGGGCCACTGGACAGCGCAGTGGTTATTTCCTCAGACTGAGCTGCTGGACAATGCTGCTCAGTGGCCTTCTATGTCTGGAACTGCACACCCCTGCGATACAGTGATTGTATTAGGACTGACCGCAGGACCCTGGTGTGTGTGCAGGTCCGAGAGTATAGTGTGTGAGCTGGAGCTGTTGGGCCGCGTCACATCTTTAGACCTGAATCACGATCGAACGGAGCTGCTCACGTGTTCCCGTGACGATCTGGTGAAAATCATTGATCTGCGCAACAACGCTGTGCGACAGACCTTCAGGTAGACGAACACCCATTCACACCCATTGTTTTAAACCCCTGAGCTAGTTTTTACAATGTCTTTGTGTGATTTCAGTGCTCAGGGCTTCAAGTGTGGCTCCGACTTCACCAGAGTGACCTTCAGGTGAGCGTGTGTGTGTATGTGCATTTTTTTTTAAAGCCTTCTTTATGGGGGCTCCCCTGCCAGAATTTCACCCAAAGACCGTTCATTCAGTAAACTTTCTCTGCAGCTGTGCTGACCACCTCATGCCTCACAGATAACTCATTAAGCGGGTGCTGAATTTGATTACTTTTCACTACATTTTAAAGGACCCATAGCTCGCATTTTTCTTGATCACATTTTACACAACCAGCTTCATGGCATCCCTCAGAACTAAACAGGCTGTTTCTTACTGTGCCTTTAAGACTAATACATATAAATGAGCTCTGTTCTGATTGGCTGCACCTTGTCCAAAAAGGAGTCCACGCTGTATAATTTCAGTGTAATTGGGCGGGGCTAAACCACTGTTGGCAGAATAGGTAACAAATGTGTTTTTTGCAGCTTAGTGTCTACATGTGGTCTGACGGGCTCGAGAGCAAGCTGTGTTTTTTGACACTTGTATAGGGTTTACAACCTTTGTTATTGCTGACCTTTTTGTTTCCATGAAATGGGTCATTTGATAATGTTTATCTAACTGGCATGACATTTTAGATGCAAAGCAGATTTAACATTTACAAAATTAAAATGAACAAATCAGTAGCACCCTTTGTGGCCCCCCCAGGGTGAGATGCAGTGGTCAAAAGTGATAAAAACTAACTGTAGTTACATTTACACTGCAAGTAATTTTCATATTTCAGTCACTTTTTAATTTGTATTTTTTTAATCCGTATGGATTTTGTCATTTCTATTTCTACTTTATAATTTTATTTGTGCTCAGAATAATACAAAACTTGTGATTGTATTAAGTGGGTGTGTCTCTCTCTTAGCCCTGATGGGAATTACGTAGCTGCAGGTTCAGCCGATGGTGTTCTGTACGTGTGGAACGTTCTGACAGGGAAACTGGACAAAACCCTGGACAAGAACCACAGGTCAGTCCAGTTCACCTATTCAGCATCACTCTTTATCCAGTTTAAAGTCAACCTGAACTCTGAACATACCTTTTTACATTGAGCTCATCTGTCTTCTCCTGTTCATCATACTTCTCCTGTCATAATCTCCTGTGAAAGATCTTAGCTTGTCTTCTGGCCTCTTCAGTTCAGTTTGGTTGAGCTAGGTCTTGTATCTGTAACTTTAAGGAAGTTAACGCGACACTGAACGGCAGGCAGAGCTAATGCTAAGCTACGCTCGATGGTGGGTAGCACCAAGTAACAGCTTAGTTCTGCCTGCCATCCAGTGTAGCTTTAGCTTCCTTACAGTTAAGCTAATCTGTATGCTCCAGATATACAGATTAGCTTAGATAACCCCATATTTAATTCAGCGTTATCTTTGTGCCACTCAAACCTGACTGCCTATTTAGGCAGTGGGGTCAGTTTCGGTCAAGCTGTCCTCAGTGAGTGGTACTGAAAGCTGAAAGGACGTAAAGCAGCAGTTGATGCTCATAATGTTCTGTAATAATAGTGATGATAATGTTGCTAATAGTTTGTTCTGCTTTGCCTGGTTGAGTGACTGCCTTTCCCCCCCTTGTTTGTGTTTGACAGCTCCGCTATTAACTCTGTGTCGTGGGCTCCGTCGGGCACCTACGTGGTCAGTGTGGAGAAGGGCAGCAAGGCGGTGCTTTGGTCTGATCTGTGAATGGTCTGTCGCGGCTCTGGGTCCACGTGATTGGCTGCCTGTTGAAAGACAAAGCAGAGGGAGAGCAGTCGCACTTTTCTTTTCTGGCACTTGGACTGTGTTTCTCAGGATGCAGCATGACGGGGGGGAGGGTGCGAGGGGGAGACCCAATAATGTAACATCATTCATCATTCATATCAGAACTCCTGTTCTCACGCTCTCTTCTCTACTCTTGCTCACATACACATGTGCATCTGCGCACGCATTTATCAGGAGATGGACATGTGGAAAGTCTCATGCATCTGGTTTCCAAAATATTTAAAGGAGCTGTTAGTTTAACCACTGCTTGACAATGCCATGTGTGTGTGTTTGCTTCTGATTATTGCCTGCCTTACATATACAACCTCCCCTGAGGTTCATTTGCGTATCAGCGATTTAGATGCAGTGCCTGGTTCTGCCAAATCTACTTCGCTGCAGCCGACTTGCTCACTGTTCATTGGCTGAAAGGGTCGGCAGAGCCACACCTTCCCCAGCTGCTCTGTGGAAAACACTCAATATTGAAACTAAATGCTCTTTTAAGTTCAGAGATCCATAATCACACAAAAAAAATCAAGTGTTGAAGTGTCAATTCTCAAATCAGTGTAGTTTGTGATAAGTAGCTTTCACAAAGCAGGACCATTTAAATGTTGCTGGATAGTTTAAGCCCTAACTTCAGTAGGAAGATCCCTCTGGTTGCTATGACTATGGTTCATGGTCATACGTCCTCAACGACAGTGGGCTTTACCTGCGAGCCCGTTGGCCCTTTTTTTACTGAAACGTGGACATTGTCCCTTTGAAGCAGACGCCCCGTTGAGCGTTCTCAGCCTCTCCTTCGTTTTTGCCCCAGGTCGAAACCCCTTTACATCAGAGCTCTTGTTTTATTATTTTTAGCTGGCAGTAAAATGCCAAAACGTTTACTTGTGTTGTCATTACAGACCTGAAAGCTGTAAACTCGGGGTGTACTTATTCTTTTAGTGCACAGATTGAAAGAGTAAGACTGATACTGGATCTCTCGTAGCAACGGTTAACGTCAATATTACAGTATATTACAATATTATAGAGAAACCTGAAAATCCAGCACATACATATGTGGGGAGTGTGTTTTTGTCTTGTTTCTGCACACACACATGTACACATACACCAAAAGCCTGTGCAGTGTGTTTAACCAGCTCTGTACATAATGAGCTCACATAAGCGGGTGGTGTAGAGATGACTGACAGCAGAATGAGCCAATCTTTAATTCCATTTTCTCCACAAACAGTTTCTTGAGTTGCAGTGTCTCATTGGTTCTGCTGCAGGAGGGCAGAGCTTGAATTCAGCACTGTCAAAGTCATTGTAGGGTTGGGGATAAAGATGAACTCTGCATCCTGTTGGCTGTGTATAAGTCATGATAAAATTATAAATATGTACGAAGTGTCTGTGTATGTCTGTGAAATCTTGGCAATTCCTTATATACATATATGTATATACTCACGTGTGTGTGTGTGTGTGTATATATATATGTATATGTGTATATACACACACACGGATACATTTGTGTCTGTGTGTGTGTATATATAGATAACATATATATAAAATGTACTTGTATGCATACAGGACATGTGTGAACACATCCTGACATTGTAAGATGTATGCGTGTGTCTACAGAGATTTGTGATTACGTTGAGCCCCCAGGTGAGGGGATCTGTGGTGACCTGAGCACTCAGACTGCTGAGTTTGATCACATGGTTTTACACACACAGAGACATGGTAAATCTTCTGAAAACTCAGCGTGGCCTCCTGGGGTCAGTACTGTGCTTTAGGGGTTTAAGAAACGCTCTCACCTGGAGCACAGGATTTGGTGATTACCGAGAACATTTTCAACTGGCAACCATCCAAACACACACACACACACACACACACACCCTCCTTCAGCCTCACATGTGTCCACAAAACAAGCTTTGATGCTCAGCATTAGTGTTGTTAGTTAGTCATTATGGTGACTTGAGACTGTGCAGTGTTCATTTCATAAAATACCATGATATGCCTCCTAACTGGTCACATCGTTTCTGTACTGACCAATCACACCTCCAGTTTCTGGGGGTGTTTTGATAAATCAAGGTGCTCTTGTATTCCATCAAAGTTCATTATTTTGCCCATAATTATGTTAATCTTTAATCATGCCACCATGCTAGTGGCCTGGTGGTTAGGGAGTTGCCCCTATGGTTGGAAGGTTGTGGGTTTGAATCCCAGGACTGCCAGTGGCCTCACTGGGGTACCCTTGAGCAAGGTACCAACTCCACACACTGCTCCCAGTGATCTGCATCGCTGCCCACTCCTTCACTTGGGTGGATGGGTTAAATGTGTGCTGTGGTGTGTTCATGCAAGACTACGAGTGGCCACTTTACTGATTCACGGTTGTGTTTATGATCCCTTTTTTTATCGCCGTATCATCCAGGCCCTCTCAGCACTCACAGTTTCCCCCAGGCGGCAGCAGAGAGGAGGCCCGGTCCACTGCAGGCGTCCTCGTTCTCGTCACACAGAATGTATCAGATTAAGATTAAGCAAAGCCTTGTGTTGATGATATTGGTGTGGGGTGTCCGTGGGGGACAATGATTAAAATGATTGTTTTAATTCCAATTTACTTTAAAAAAAACCTCTCACAGAATCTCCACTACACGGACAAAACCAAACGCTGATTTCAACCGCAAACCCTGTCTGAGTCGGTGCTGGTTTTAGGATTATGTGCGTGTGTTTGTGTGTGTGTGTGTGTTCCTTTGAGAATTTTGCTGATGGAAACAAATAGCACCAATCCAGTGAGTAAGTGTGGGCCCAGACAAGGGGCGGAGCCTCCCGCATCTTACAAATACGGCCACAGGTACTCACCTGCACACACACCTTTCTACTTGAGCATCCGCTGGGCGAACACACACACACAGGTGAGCTTGTTTTGTGGACACGTGAGGCTGAAGGTGTGTGTGTGTGTGTGTGTGTTTGGATGGTTGCCAGTTGAAAATGTTCTCGGTAATCACCAAATCCTGACTAGCAGTCGGTGGTGTTCAGGTGGTCTTCATTAGGTATAGCGGGACACCGTTCAATATTTCAATTACAGACTGAAAGTGGGTGTGTTTTATGTGAATGTGAGTTGCTGGAAATTGATATATTTACTGACCAATAGACTAATCAAGAGGAGCTGTCAGCCAATCAGCAGACTAGGTTTTGGAACAAGTTATCTGATTGGCTCACTGAAGCTGAAAAGACAAAATTTTAATATCCTTAACAAGATAGAATTTTGACATATACTAATGTTTATAACTCCTAGGTTGCCGTGGTAACCATTACCACTGCTATTAATGAGTTATGAGATCTTTGGGACAAACTTTATGAGAACAAAATGAACATGTCATTGCTCTCCATGCTAAAATGCGGGTTTAAACTGTGCTTGGAACTGATACAATTGTCTTAATTATAATTATACATATTGATTATTGTGACTATATATGCATACACTCACATGCATATGAAGATTCTATACTACCGGATGTATAGGGCATGCTGCGAGGGTATGTGTGTCGGTGAAGTGATAATACACTAGATTAGGATTAAGAAGTATCACTGTAGAACTGCTGATGAGGATGAAACCGAAATAACAGTCTGCGTTATCTAATACAGTTGCACTAATAGAGTTGAGTAGATAAATGAATAGCTTTATATACGTATGTATGTACATACATTTGTGTGAACACAGTGGATAAACCTATATACATTTTTGTACAGAAGATCAAATAAATATATAAATATAAATGTATAATACGTGTGTGAATGTATAAGCTGTTTTTTTTATTGTGTTTGTGTAAACAGTGTGGTTCAGAGTGGATACTATGAGATGTGGATTTCTTTTCGGTGGAGAGGAATCAATGGAACCAAATGTCTCCACCATGAATAAAACATTTTGTTCAGATTTGCCACTGTTTTACCATCAACAACATTCCATTCAAACACTCAGAAGACACATGGAGCCTCACTGGGGTGATGATAAAATGCCTACCATTTTACTATCAACCCCTAGTGAGGCTCCATGTGTCTTCTGAGTGTTTGTATGGCATGTTATTGATGGTAAAATAGTGGCAAATCTGAACTAAATCAGTTTTCTTTGGGGGCTGTGGGGACCTAACCACACCCTGCATGTGCCCCTTCACCATGAATGGGATTAATTTAAAAATTCCATTCACCATCCACTGTGAACGATTCTGGCTAGAATTTGTGTAGAAAAAAAACATTCTAGACATTAAAAAGCTATTTTGGATTGATGTAGTATTTGGTGGCTTTGCCAAACACCTGGTGGGACCTGTCATTCAACAGAAGCTCATAGGTGTGTTTGTTTGTTGGTTTGTTTATTTGTTCTTTAGGTGACACCATGAGTCCTAAACACATCATTTATAAGAAGCTGTCCCGCGACAAATCTGTAAGTGTCAGACTGTTTCTGTGTGCCTTTCTTCCTTCCAACTTCTCTCTTTCTCTCCATGATCTCCCTCCCCAAATGATTATGTTCTGGTATGCTGTGCATGTGGGTTATACCTGTTTATGATGTCACAGGTTGGAGTTTACATGGGTAGGAGGGACTTTGTGGATCACTGTGACTTCGTTGATCCTGTCGGTAAGCTCATCAACCAGTTACAGCTCTTGTTTATCAGTTCAGTCACATGTTCCTTACTGATCACTGTGTACTGACCAATTCTGCTGAGCGATTGCTACAGACCAAGCTCAGTGTTTCTGGGGTTATTTTATATCAACATGTATTATGTTGTGGTCTAGATGGTGTGGTCCTGATTGATCCAGTGCAAACGAAAGGAAAGAAAGGTGAGAAGAGCGTTCATAATACACCTCAGAATATTAGTTATGACTCAGGGCCGACTCCTTTTCCTGAGTCTGACTGTGTGTTTGTGTGTCTCAGTTTATGTCATGCTGTCATGCACGTTCCGTTACGGCCGGGATGACATGGACGTGCTGGGGATGTCTTTTCGGAGAGACATTTTCCTTTGCACGCGGCAAGTTTACCCTCCACTGCAGGACCGAGATCGCAGCATCCACACCAAAATGCAAGAGAGACTCCTGCGCAAACTAGGAGATAATGCCCACCCCTTCTTTTTTGAGGTGAAATGTAGAAAAAAAACGTACACTGCATTTTGTAATTTCATGTGTAGGAGTGGAACTGTAGGAATCCTCGGTGCTGTAGTGTCCTCTGTGCAATTCGGGCAATTATAGGAACCCTATGTTCTGCAGTTTTATTTGTGACTATGGGAATCCTGGATTCTACAGTTTTCTCTGGGCAACTGTAGAAATTCTGGGTTCCATAGTTTTTGCTGGCTAACTTTGGAAACCTTGGAGAAACCTTAGGTCCTGTAGTGTCCCTTATTTTTCTATTATTATGATCATTTAAAAAATATATAGTATAAAAAATACTGTTCCGGGATCCATTGTAGTCTAGCAAATTAGGTTTAAGTAATTTCCAACAACAAGTTCTGCATTCTGAACTTTTCTGTGTTTTTTCACTTTGATTTACAAATCAAGAGTTTTGCGGTGTCTCTCGGACTTATTCTGCGTCCTGCAGATCACTATGGACAGATAATGCTTGACCCCATAGCGTCCCTTGGACTTGAGTAATTGAGTAGTGTCCTTTAGTGATCCTGGATCCTGTCATTTTAGTTTTCTTGGACCTTATAGTTTCTGTTGAACTATTGCAGTTTCCAGATAACCTGCCATGCTCGGTGGCTCTGCAGCCTTCACCGACTGATGCTGGAAAGGTAAACAGCTACAGCAGCCACCCCCATCCCCACATTAATAACTCTGTCACTGTTGTGATTAAAACAATACTTTAACTTGTGCTGCTGTATTAGTAGCTAACCCAAAATGTGTTTGCTTGTATTGGTGTAGCACTGTGCCATGGAGTTTGAGGTGAAAGCATTCTGTGCTGAGAACCAGGATGAGAAAGCTCAAAAGAGGTGAGAGATCTGGTTGTGGTCACTTTTGAGATACAATTCGGGGTAATTTGAATTCTCAGCAAACTCATAGTATTTTTGTGGAAAAGAATGAGTCAAAATCCAGTGCCTTTAATACCCCTGCCCGTTCTCCTCCTCTCTCTTTGCAGGAGCTCTGTGCGTCTGGCCATAAGGAAGGTGCAGTATGCTCCTGATAAAGGAGGTCCAGCTCCATTCAACGAGACCACTTGTGAGTTTATGATGTCGGACAAGCCTCTGCACATGTCTGTGTCTCTGAATAAAGAGGTGAGATTTTGTCTATAATGTAAGGGATTGTTGTGATGCTGTGATGGCAATGCTCACTAGTCTGCCACGGAA
>JBBPCX010120518.1:0-11373 GCA_037974365.1 Hydrocynus forskahlii
ACACACACACACACACACACACACACAACAAACTACACACAGTCAGTTTAAAGAGAGCAGTTTGGTAGAGAGGCAGTTTGATAAGGGCAGTTTTGTGGGGAGGCAGTTTTGTGGGGAGGCAGTTTGGTTGGGAGGGAGTTTAATGAGGGCAGTTTGGTAGAGAGGCAGTTTTATTAGGTCAGTTTGGTGCAGAGGCAGTTTGGTGAGGAGGGAGTTTAATGGGAGCAGTTTGGTCGAGAGGCAGTATGATGAGGGCAGTTTGATGGGGGCAGTTTGATGGAGAAGCAGTTTGATGAGGGCAGTTTGGTGGAGAGCCAGTTTGACGCGGGCAGTTTGATGGGGGCAGTTTGGTGGAGAGGCAGTTTGATGCAGGCAGTTTGGTGGAGAGGCAATTTGATGAAGGCAGTTTTGTGGGGAGGCAGTTTGATGAGAGCAGTTTGGTGGAGGGGCAGTTTGACAAAAGGATACATACAATCAGTGATTTGAAAGGTTTAGTGAGGACGAATGAGATCCCTCAAACCTCTTTATTTCTGCGTGTTCCTGTGGTTCTCGTCCAGATTCTGAATTTGTCTGTTTTCTTAATGCTTTCTCCATCACTGTCTGTGGGAGAGGGGATGTTCATATTTGTACCACAGGAGGGTGCCAAACCAAAAACAACACAACCGTACACACACACACACACACACACACACATAATAAAGGCACGCATACATGCTGTTCAGTGGCACAGAATGCACTCAGAGTGCCCAAACAATTCCTGGTACACACAAACACACACACACACACACACACACACACACACACATACAGAACATTTCCTTCTTCTGTTTCCCATGTTGTAGTAGACGCCCCTCAAACACCCAAACACACTCAAACATACAGGAACCCGAAAATCACTCTTCCTTCCTAACACACACTGCACCCATTCCCTCTCTGACACACTCACACACACACACACACACACACTTTCTCTCTTTCTCTCCCTTTCAGACTCACAGACACACACACACACTTTCTCTCTTTCTCTCCCTTTCACACACACACACACACACACACACACAAACACACACACAGACACACAGACACACACACACACACACACACACACACACACACACACACAGATTCACTTCTTTCAGTATTTAGCACCAACACTTTTGCCAATATAGCACATGTATTTCCCTTGCTGTGTTAGCATCTAGATAATGGTACCACAACAGAGCTATTTTGAATCTGAAGTGACGTTTTCTTTATGTTTTTATACTGTCGTTACAGTGAATCTTCTCATACCTGGTTTAGTCCATGGTCAGAAAGGCCTGCAGGTGCTTTTATCTGCATAGGAGAGCACTGCAAGAACATGTGTGGCTGAGGAAGATGTTAACTTGGTGCACTTACTGCATTCATGACATGCTGGAAATTTAGGAAATGACAAACTCCTGTAAAATCATTTTGAACACCAGGCCTGGTTGGATGTTTTACTCAGAAACTCGTGCATTCCAGACAATGGTACATTTTAAAAATCCTACTTGGGAATTTCTGACTTCCAAGAAATGCAGGTTCCCTTGATTAGCTTGGAAAGCAGTATGGTTGCGTGCAGTAACATCTTCACACCTTCTTTCTTGTTTTTATATCAGGGTTTGAATCACTTCAACAACGAATCATGTTCTGTGGGCTAATATCCATTGCTCTATAAGTCTGCACAAACTGGAATGCTACAACTTCACTTCTATATTAACCGTAAACAACTTGCTAAAGTAATGAAAATAACTTTAATAACTGTAATATTACTGTCTCTGTCCCCGCAATTGACATCATGACTGTGACTGTTATGACATCAAGTTGAAAGGAGCACGGCCGTCGGCCTGTGTTTCTCGGCCGAGATGCGTACCTCTGCGCAAAAACAAATGTTTGTGGTATGGATTTATGTGGAATAGATATGTGGGGTATGGATGTGTGCAATACAGACGTGTGTAGAATGGATGTGGTGTTTATTTATTTATGAATTTGTTTCTTGTGTTAAAATCGTTTGTTATAAATAAACATGACCGCACACACACACTCACTCCCACACACACACACACACTCCCCTCCCCCGTGTTTCTGGGCTGGTTGAATCGATAGTGTTGCGCTGGCTCAGTGAATGTTCGCAGATGTAGGAGAGGACGCGTGCGCGTGTACTGGACTAAGAGCGCGTGTGCTGGAGCCAGAACTCGTGTACTGGAGTTCGTGCGCGTGAACTGTAGTTTGTGGGCGTGCACTGGAGTTTGAGGTCGTCTACTGGAGTTATAGCGCGTGTACTGTAGCTTGAGCGCGTGCACTGGGGATTGAGGGATGGGCACCGTTAAACCGAGTCACCACAGAGAGGAGGTTTAGGAGAGGATCGGGCAAGTGAGTCTTCCAGCCGAAGTCTTTTTACTGAAATATAAATAAGAGTAAAAGTACAAAAGGTTCTTATATTCTTAGAGAACGCCTTAGAATATCCAGCATATATCAGCACTGCTCTTTGTTTAAACTTTTTGTCCCACCTTAAATGATACACCTGTTACATTCTGGAGCCAGACTGTAAAAAGTTCCATTATTTAAGGTGGAGTGGAAAGTTGGAAAAAGAAGCAACAGAAGTGTATCTGGATCTACTCTATTAGAACTACGCGGTTCGGTTCTTGTTTTTTAATTATAAAAAATCTAAATATCATCACTATATTGTAATTATATAATAATTTATTAACTACTACGAACATATTTAGAAAATTACAAGAAGAGTGTGTAATTTTTTAATATGTTGGCTTCTGCCCCCGTGTGGTGAGACCTCCGAACTTTTGCATTACTGTGTGCAGTAATACTTCAAACATCTTTCTGTCATGACATATTATAAAAAAAACTTTTTTTTCCAAAGTACAGATTATGTTTCCTTAATTTTTTGTGATCTTACAATGACAGACTGAATGTAAAGTGTTGTTTAAATAAGTATTTTCAATGTCCTTACCGTCCTCCTGACGCTAGCAACATTTTCCAACTAATTCCAGATTAAGGCTAAAGACTCAGCCCTGTTATTCCTTTAAGCAACTGTCATCAAAAAACAGCATAAAATAAAAACTAGATGTTGTTTCTGAGTTTCATTAATACCTTGTTTTGAATGGTAGAAACTTCTTGTGGTTGTCTCCAGATGTGATTGGTGCTAACACTGTCTAACACTGAGCAACTGCTGACATTGGTTTGAAGGTTTTAACATTTGTTTAGTGACTAACTGGAAAACAGATTTTGGAAGGACAGTAATATTAAATCTGTGTCAAAATTATGCACATTCGGGGACAAGTTACCCTAGTTTTGGAGACAGAGTGTGTTTTATATAGAACAAGAAATGTTTTTATATTTTAAACTTGCTTACGTACTTACTTACTGTGGTTATGGGGTTGCCGCTACGATCAGAAGGTCGTGGGTTCGAATCCCCAGACTGTTAGAGGTACCACTGAGGTACTCATGTGCTTCATTTGGTGAATGGGTTAATTGCAGAGAAAGAATTTCACACTGTTGAATTTCTTTCTCTGCAAACTGTGGTGTGTTCGTGTGTGACTATAAGGGGAGACTTAACTTTATTTATTTATTTATTTATTCATTTATTTGAGGAAAGATCACCTGACCCATCATAGCCAGCTCACAGACAGGTCTAAATGAATGGGGTTTGATTGATAACCTTTGATACTTAGGCTTTTCTGTTGGCTGAGCTGCTCTATTCGGAGCCCCACAGTCTCGCCTGAGCTGTGCTGATCAATCACCCTGGATTCAAACAGACCAGTGACTTGGAAGATAACTCTACAAACCTCTGAGCCATTCCTGACAAATGTGTTGCAACACAGACAAAAGAAGTATACCCCAGTTTGAAAGTAGCTTGGTGAGTGATAAGATTATTTTTAGCTTTGATCTGAAATAATCCTGTGCTTAATCTTAAAACATTTACCTTAGCGAGTTGGTCAATCATTTGTCAGGACTGATGAGATGTTCTCTTGGTGATGATCCAACCTTGCCCAAGAAAACACGGCCCTGTTTAGTCTGCAGTGTCTGAAACTACATAAGTAAGCTAATTTGAGATTACTTGACAACTCATCATGGCTTTAGACAATTGATTAAGAAACGATGGAATAGGAAGTCAGAAGTGTGATGAGTTAGGTATGCAGTTAGCCACATGCTAATTGATGGGGGATAAGCTTTCATTACCTGTTACCTGTTACTGCCAGCACAAAACTAAAGAAGCTAACTCCAGATACCAAACAAGTTGTGGCTGATCGACTACATTCAGAGGGGGGCTGGGGAGACAGGGGAATTTGATTATGTAATTGCTTGAAGGGCTGTACTAGTTTTGCTGAAGTATTGTTTATATACACTATCTGATGTTGTCTGAACTTTATATCTTCAGGTCCACCAAGGAAGAGTGGGGACATGTTTCTCAAAGCATGTTCCTTGTGGGACCTTCATCATCATCAGGAGCAGCAGCAGTAGCAGTAGCAGCAGACTCAGTCGTCATGGTAGAACCTCCTCCTGACACTTCAGCCATCATTTGTCCGCCCCCACCACCTCCGCCACCACCCCCACCACCCCCCTTGGTGAATTCCAATTGCCATCCCTGTTCTGGTTCTGGTCGCTTGCGGAGCGTGTTTTGGGAGCGAATCCCGCAGGAGCGAGTGGAGGGCAGACGCAGCATCTGGACCAAATCAGACGAGTTTCTAATCGACCTCAACTCCTTGGATGAGCTTTTTGGACAGCACCAGGGTCACCATGCCAAAGTACACAGTGTCAGACCTAAACACACCAACACAAACGCACCTCGGAGGAGTACGCAGAAAAGGGTGAGACAGGTGGTTTGCCTCTATCCAACTGTTTGCGTGTTTTGCCTGCTCTAACACAGCTGATTCAAGCCATCAAACTGATTTAGGTTATTTACACCCCTTCAGTAGCTGAGTCAGGTGAGTTAGAGCAGGGACCTGGGCCTGAGTCAGATTGGGTTAAGTTGTTTGTTTTTTTCTGTCTGTCCAACTGCCCTCTGTCTTTCCCCCTTTTTCTCAGATTTCTATTCTGGAAGGGAACAGGAGACTGAAAGTTGGAATTTTTCTGCATCATTTTAAGAGGTGTGTTGCTCCATGGCTTTGGTGCTTTCTTGGGTGAGAGTTGGGTACAGGGTGTGGTTGGATAAGAGTTGGGTGGTGGGTTTGGATGTGTAAGGGTTGGAGTGATGGGTTTGGTTGGGCTAGAGTTGGGAAATGGGTTTGGTTGGATAAGAGGTGGGTGATGGGTTTGGTTGGGTCAGAGTTGGGTAATGGGTTTGGATGTGGAAAAAAGGTGGGGTAATGAGTCTGGTTGAGTATATGTTGTGTAATGGGTTTGGTTGGGTATGAGTTAAGATAATCGGTTTGGCTGGGTAAAAGTGAGGGTAAATGTTTTGTTTAGATAAGATTTGGGTGATGTCTTTGGTTGGATAAGAGCTGGGTGACTGGGTTTGGTTGGGTAAGGTTTGGGTGTTGGATTTGGCTGGGTAAAAGGGGGCGTAATGGTTTTGGCTGGATAGTTCTTTGGTAATAGTTTTTTTATAAGAATTGGGTAAAAGGATCGCTTGGGAAAGAGTTGGGTGTTAGGTTTGGTTGGGTAAGAGCTGGGTAATGGGTTTGGCTGGGTAAGAAATGGGTAAATAGTGAGTTGGTGTGGTATGATATCACTGTTCAGTAGTGTGTATTTTCTTTTTCAGTACACTGGGACAAATCATCAGTGTTATAAGAGAGGGGCGAGGACAGCAGTATGGCTGTGAGAAACTCAGTGAACTCTGCAAATTGTTACCTGATCCTGATGAGGTGAGCGTGTGTGTGTGTGTGTGTATGTGTGTATGTGTGGTACTGACACAGTATTTGGGTCTATAGGAGCAGAGACTGAAGGCATTCAGAGGTGAGCACAGTCAGCTGGAGGAGGCTGATCTCTTCATGCTCAGTCTAGTGGAAATTCCAAGGTACTACAACATCAGACACACATACACACAAACAAACACTAGCTGCGGTTGATGAACTGCTTCTCACTGGCCTGGTGTCCGTCTTTATGTAATTTATGTAACAATTCCCAGAATTCCCAGGGCATTTAGTCTTTCTCTTTTTCTTGAACTCTCAAAAGTTATCGACTGCGTTTAGAGGCAATGATTCTGCAGGAGGAGTTTGACCCCGCTGTGACTTCTGTGTCTACATCTGCCCTTTGCCTAATAACAGCAGCTACAGGTGAGTGACAGTATAAACATTAGCAGTGCTTCTCAGGAGTCCTGGTAATCCAGTCAGTTAGAAAGTGATGCAGGAAACTGGACTGGAAATATAAAAATGTTAAGTGCAGAATGTTCCGCTTTAGTTTGTGGTTGTTTATGACAAGAACTGAAATCACCCAGTCCCCTACCCTTTTCAGTAGACCAGAATCAACTGGACAAATTGTCTTAAAGGGCCCTTAATCTGAATATTTTCACCTAACTTCCTGTTTCAGTAATAATATTTCTGTCCTAACACAGTTTCAATTCAATTCTTTTGTGAACAGTTCCACCCTCCATTCAACAGGCTGTTTCTGTTACTATGCCTGTAAGGCTGATAAATGTGAATGACCTCAGTGTAAAAATTTGTGATTCATGCAAGTCATGTATTGCTTCATGTGACATTGGGAAAACAGGCCAGTTTTTGTAGCTTTGTTTCCATTTCTGGACTGTATGGACTGGGCACACCCCAGCCGCACCCACCCCCCAATTTCTTTTTGCAAAGAGTCCTATGCCGGGGATCATTACTGAATTTACCCTCTTTATCTCTCTCTCTATCTCAGAGCTGATGACGTGTGTGGAGCTCCACTCTGTCCTGCGTTTGGTGCTGAAAGCTGGAAACTACATGAATGCTGTGAGTGACTTTACTCTTTCGCTTCCCAAAACACATACACACACACAAACACACACACACACTCACCCCTCTCTCTGTTGTAGGGTGGGTTTGCTGGTAATGCAGCAGGCTTCAGGATCTCCTCGCTGCTTAAGCTGGCCGACACTAAAGCAAACCGTCCAGGCATGAACCTCCTGCACTTTGTAGCCATGGTATGTTCAATCAGTAATATGATCAATACCTTATCAGTCATCAATACACAATGACACGCTACTCACACTGCTTATCTCGCCCAAAGCAGCTCTCACATGGACAGAAAAAAATCACACTGTCCTCCCTCATTCCAAACGGAGTTGATAAACCAAAACTAAAGTTAGTGTAATGTTCCTGTAGGGCTCTCACAGAAATCTGTAATATCCATCTCATTCCTACATCCCATCATGATTTGAGTGGCTTGTGTACAGAATGGTCAGTTGTAAGAAATAAAATAATAAGAAAAAAGACAAATAAGTATCTAACATGATAGAAATGTAGGAATTAATAAAAATACAAATATTCTTCATGGTTTGGATTGTGTGCTGACGTTTGTAATCGATGTAAACAGAAAATAGAACCTGCTAGTGCTAACTCAAGTCAGATGACTGTTTTTAGCATAAATTACATCACTGCATAAACTGTTACATTTTTACACTCATAACATAAATTGTTTCATTATACAGCTCAAATTGATATAGAAATGCATAATATGTTAAATTAATCCCCTCATAACATCATATCATTATTTTTTATTTGCTGTAAAACTCATTTCTTATGTGATAGCACTGAGTTAGAGGGGTTTTATTAATTAAATGCACATATAAATAGTCTTGGATTGTAACAGCACAGACTCTCAGTCTGACAGAAAGTGCTGGAAAACATGCAAATGGACGCATGCTCCCAGTGCAGCAGTGAGAAGATTTCTGCTTTCTGTGTGCATAATATATTTAAGGTTTGAAATGTTGAGCAATGTTTGATATTAGTGCGTTTTCGTGATGTTTACTTTCGTAGAACATGTAAGCTGTATGTTGCAGCTCCTTAACACTCACATGCGATTTGTCAGAACTAAGTCTGTGGGAACATAGATGTGAATATGATGGAAAGTAACATCAGTATCTGTGTGTGTCTGTTTGTGTGTTTATACAGGAAGCAGTGAAGAAAGATCCATCAGTTCTCTCGTATCACCTCAAACTCAGCCACGTGGGACCAGCTGCTAGGTGTGTGTGTGTGTGTGTGTGTTTGCAGTGTATGTGTGTGCATATATGAGTGTATTTATCTGTAGTTGTGTGTAGGTTATCAGTGGAGGCGGTGCAGGAGGAGTTTCGTGAGCTGCGGAGCAGAGTCACCGCTCTGCTGGAGGGAGTGGGCACTGCACCTGATCTACAAGCACAGATCACACCATTCCTACAGGTACACACATACACAGAAATAATTAGGAATTAAATCGTCATATTTTTACTGGATTGGTTCCTTATGCATTAAGCTGCATTATCATTAGTAATTAGATTAGAAAGGAAACTGTGCTGTAGTTAAACAGATTAGGAATATAATAATTCATTTATTAGGACATAAGCTGCACTAGAATATTGGGACTGAAGCTCAGTTGTCATTAGGAATGATTACAAAAACTGTTCTATCTTTATGAATGAGTAAGAATGAATTGGAATGTTAGGAATTAATCTTTATCCGGAATCACTGATCTGTAACATAAAGGATGAAGCTGTGCTATTATTAGCAAAGATTCAGAACACTGGGAATTAAGCTGCTGTGTTTACTCCAAGTTACACCAATTCTTACAGGAATACAGTATGTATGTGTATACATTATGTATGTGTATTTGTATGTGTGTGTGTGTGTGTGTGTGTGTGTGTGTGTGTGTGTGTGTGCGTAGGCTGCAGAACTGAAGTTGTCGGAGCTACAGGTGGATGTGGATTCTATGTTTAAAGCCCAGCATTCTGTTCTGGAGTTTTTCTGTGAGGATGATGATGGATCCTTTAAGCTGGAGGAAGCATGCGCTACATTCCACAACTTCCAGCAGCGCTTTCTTCAAGCTGTACAGGTGAGACACATACACACACACCCGTGCTAGTGAAGCTCTCTGTGTTTTTCTGACCTGCTGAAATCATTCAAAACAAAAATTCCTGATTAAAGATGCTTCACTTATTTTAGCATTTGAGCTACAAGGCTAATGTAGCCAATGAGCAGTGGAAGTTTAGAAACCATCAGTTATCATAATACAAAATATAATTAGCATCATTTAAAAAGTACAATTCAGCCTTTAAGATGGCTGCTACTGTTTATGGCTATGCTAACTGACTCTAGTCCATGATTCTAGATAACAGTGAGCTGCACAGCATCCGCAGAGATTTGGAAGAGATATGAAGAGATAAGGGAGCACTCCTGCATGCTGTAAGATGAGTTTGTGGTGAATTAGGGATGTGGCACTATGCTAATTGGTGCAGTATAAACTTCCATTGCTTATTATCCACATTAGTTTGCTTCTTTAGCCCCAAAGCTAAAGAAACAAGCTTCAGGCACAAAACATGTTTGGACTGATTGTCTACATTTGGGTAAGTGGGTAAATTACAAAACTATTGCCCCCCCAGGAGAACATACTACGTGAACAGCAGGAGCAGCGGCGTCTGGAGAAAGAGCAGATGGAGAGACAGAAGGCGAGAAAACGCAGCTCTATTGCTTCCTGCTCCGCCTTGGAGGCGGAGGTAGAGTGCGATGCTGCTTTAAAGATGATCCTGGAGGCTCCTGTGGCCACGCCCCTGAGGCGGAGCTTGTGGTCAACAATCAGCCACCGGACACCACAACGTCCAGCCTTAATCAGGTTAGTCTAACACCATCTGTATAATATTTACAATATTTTACACCTTTCAAACTTTTTGAAAAACATTCTTTGATCAGTCACCCAAAAGGATTTTTTTAAAGGGCCCATATTATACTTTTTTTTTTTAGCTCCATTGTGCTTTTGTTCACCAAAATCTGTCCTAATTCATTTGTACACCTTTTTCAAGCATCTGTATATCCCTTAGAATTAAACAGGCAGTGTGAGTGGACAGGGCTAAACTGCTGAATGTGTAATTGTGCTGGGGAAGGTAGTGAATTCCAGTTCTTGTTGCTCAGTTTCTAGGTGACTGTTGACTCCTACTCTTAGCAGCATTACAAGCTAACTTTCCAAACGAGTCTCGAATGATTGACTACATCTAGGGTCAGCGGAGCACTGTGGAAGTTCTTAATATCTGTCTTTGTATTTCATCTGTTTTATAGCCTACCAGAAAATACAAGCCTTATGGGTAATGAAGGAGCACAAGCAAACAGTGCGGTGGATAAACATCCGGTTCAAGTGGAGATCCAGACTGAAGCTGAGCTAATTGGACCCCCCCTCCCGTCCGCTAGGGCAGAGTCAGTAAAGAGCTCCGCTCACTCCACCTGCATCCAGTCCCAGAGTCGAAAACTTGGTGCCAGACTCCACCCACAAGTGGGCGAGACACACATGCTGATCACTGGCCTGCAATCGTACAGCAGCTTAGCTCCGCCCACAGGAAGAAAAGAGCGGGATGAAAAGAAAGACGGGAAACAGGGAACAGGAAAGAGGTCAGAGGAGGCAGAAGAGGAAGCGATGGATGTAAAGAAAAGAGGAAAACTCAGAGTCTGGATGACAGATGCAAAAACTGTCAACCAAAACCAAACCAGAAAGCACATGACCATGCCACCTGTAAGAGCATCCCGGCCACCACTGCCCCAGATAGGCTCACAATCTGCCCAGCCCATCTCACCTGCCCATGGGAGAGAACAGGCAGGCAGTGCTCCTGGAAAAGAAGGACCAATCAGAGGCGAACAAAAACCAAAAATCCCACAGCCACTGAAACGACTGCTGGACAAAGCATCACCTCACAAGAATGAGAGGGAAAAGAAAGGGAGGGGGAAGGAGGTCAAGGAGAAACAGAAGACTGAGAACAACAGAGAAAGTGAGAAGAGAGTGAAAGAGAAAGAGAAACAAGAGAAGGAGCGAGAGAAACAGGAGAAAGAACGAGAGAAACGGGAGAAAGAACGAGAGAAACTTGAGAAAGAGCGGGTAAAACGCGAAAAAGAGCAAGAGAAACGGGAGAGAGAGCGAGAGAGGAGAGCGAAACAGAAGGAGAAGCAGGAGCAGGAGAAAGAGAGAGAGAAAACGAAGGTGGATGGAGTGAGGGAGAGGATTGTAGAGCGGTCAGTAAGGTCGGGGTCAGCGCTGGCAGTGGCTGTGTCCAGGCCTCTGTCCAGACTGGGGCCGTCTGCAGCTCCGCTGGCTGTTGCTTCCATCTGCTGTGCGGCTAAAGCGCTACGCTCAACACTGAAAAGGGGCAGAGATGCCAGCAGCTCTTGCATACCAGCACCAATCAGTAGCAGGACACACAGCCTGCCACCTTGAACACACACACACACACACACACACACACACACACACACA
>JBBPCX010120564.1:0-20068 GCA_037974365.1 Hydrocynus forskahlii
GTCTCATTCTCAACGCCCCCCGATGGTTTTCAAACGCCCCCAGGGGGGCGGTACCGCCCCCGTTGAGAAACGCTGATTTAGATAATAGACAGTGATCTGCTTGCCAGTATTTACCTTATTAACGGTTATTTTTCTGTATGTTAAGTGAAACATTAGCATTACCATTCACCCTGTCCTTTTCAGGAAAGCAGCTGTCAGCTGTTGTTGAGGATATAACCTATAGAATTGTTTTTTTTAATCCTAAATTATTTTGTAATAGCATGCTGCTGACCAGAGACTGCATCATCCTCATTGTGGCCCTCATGGAACATAAGCATGAGGATCTATCATGTACTCTACTCTCATAGGGCAGTGCTTACTACAATCTTTATAAGGTAGTTGTAAAAAAGAGTTGGGACCTAATATGTCATGACAGCTTGTGGCAAAGGGCACAATATTCTCATTGGGAGGCCTAACCCTATTATATGAACAATTACACAAGGATGTCTATTACTGCCTAATGGGTTTTGTCTGTTGGCATTAAGAATCAAAATCACTTTTATACAGATTCCAATCATTGCACTTCCAGGGACCCTCCTGTCAAAACCACGCAGCCCAGCCAATGATGTCAGCTGCCTACTTCCCACCAAAAAATAGAGATTATTTCCTGCAGTTGTACACTCTTAAAAAGGAGCTAAAATAAAACAAGTGCACAGAAATCCCAACTTTGGTTACTTAGAACCTTTCTAGGTAAGGGTCATAAATCATTTTGGAAGTGAGCTGTTAGAATGCTTGTGTGGACCCTCCAAATTTTGTATGTTAATTACACCTTTTCATTGTTTAATGAGTGCAGAAGTCACTACAGGTTATGACATTTTTCTTCACACTAGACACTTCTCATGTCATTTTTGTAAGATGATAATCAGGCTCTCAGTGTCACATTGTGGCCTGAAATGGCACAAATTCAGATTCAGATTTTTTTTTTACCTAAACAAGATGTGAACACAGACATTTGACCTTTCAAAATTTGAGCCACTTGCATATATGCTTCTAGATAAGGTGCATACAGTATGTAACCATATCAGTGTGGAATCATCCAGTGTCGACAACATGATCAAGATTGGCTCATGACAGAAAAGTATCACCTGGAGTTCACGGCAGAATTCTTCATTGGTGCCAAAATTTTTCAGCGCTGCTCTTTCGGATAACATCCAATATCTGGTTTGCCATTTTCCATCTACCACTTTTTGTTCAGCTGTTAATCTTACCGCCTATTACCAATATTCATTAACTACTACAAGACTAACATGTAAGTTACGTATAAGTGAGGATCTAAGGTATGTGTTCCACAAGGGTAATTTACCATTTCATACATAATTCAGGATTGCTTAGTGAACAGTCAGAGTCATTTGATGTTTAATAGTTCATTGTATAGAAATGTACAAACTCAGATTTCATCACAGTAGTTTGGAGGAGAACCAGGGCTTGCAGATATACAAAAATATGGCTATTTGATGTGCTCTCCAAAAATAGTCAATCCACATTAAATGCAGTGCTGAATGTGGTAAATTAAAAATAAAAATGTATTCATCGTTTACCATTTTCCTTAAAGCACGTTGTGTGTAACTAAGGCAACATGGCTGTAACCATTTTGTATTTTTCCTATCAACAGTGCTATGAACATCTGTGAATCAATTCTCTGGAGCTCAGCATTTTACATTAAACCACCTCTGAATTTTTATTTTTAAAATGTATCTTAATAATTTAATTATGTAGAAATTCCCAAAAGTTTGTGGAATTCCCCTTTAAGGATTTAAAGAGCTAAAATTTTACCACGTTCATCCAGCTCACACAGCAATGCTTAAAAAAAGCATATCTGCAAATGATCGATCTATCAATCTACAGCCAAGCCCTCTGTTGTCGGAGCTGTGAGTGTGCGGAAGTAACGTGAGCTATCTCCAGCGCTGGCTTTTCCACTGGTGTGAGGTGTGGTGGCCTGGGGAGGAAACAGTGGTGGTGTGCTGGTGAGTAGGCCAAAGGGTGGGGGAGCATAATGAAGGTGCAATTTGGGAACCATCTGGGAGATGCCTGCGGGGCTTCCTCTCCAGAACCTCCCCCTCCGGAGGCATGCAGGTGCTAGAGGCGGAGAGCAAGGCAGCGGAGGAGGTGAGGAACCAGGAGATGAGAAACCAACTCTAAAACAACACTACTGCTACCACAAGCTTGAAACACCTGGGTTGCAGTTTTAGCAGAAGGAGGCTATAGTACTAGTTTGCCTTTTGTTCCTTTTGACATTCTTTGGTTTTTAGTGTAGCGGGCACATACTCAAGACTAAAGGGCGGACCTAATTGGTAGTGCCCGCAGTGTGAAGCAGAATGATTATATTGTTCCCTCCTGCTATGGAAAAAAGTGGTGGGAGGGAGTACAGCAAGTCCTTCCTCCCCCCACTTGATTCAAGTGTAGAGGGGTGGTAAATTGGAGAAGGTAATAATCTCAAGAGTTTAAGCTTGGATTTTTGGAGTGGCCTGTAATGGCTGGAAATGAAGGCCAATGACAGGGAGTGTGAAAACATGAAATAACAAGAAGGAAAAGAGGGTCTCTCAACCATGCCAGAGCCATGTGTTTTCACAGCTTCCTCGGAAAGTTCCACTGCTTCCCTACACGTGTGTTGATTTTCGGGTGTTTGTGTTTGGCTATGTTATCTTATTTTAGGCCAGCGCCACAAGTGGGCCCCCGAGATGTTAGTCTGGACATTGACGGACCTCGACAGGTCCGAGTGTGTGGGCCTCAGCTGGACACGTGCTGCCTGCGGTCGCCCTGAGCGTACACCATGCAAAGCCTCGTTTTTCCACGAGCCGACTCAACATTTTGCCTTTCAGCACGGCTTCACGAACACAATCTCTTCAACATGCTAAATACTCACTCCAAGTGGTATTCATGGGTGCTTTGGGCCTCTGACCCTTTATTAATTTATTTTAATGGCAGAGCAATAACTTATGAAGAAAACAATAAAAACACTTCATTATAATTGCATTTATTTCATCACTTCTTTTGTTTATTTAAATCCATTTTCACTGTATATAATCCATAACTCTTATTTTGTCTACCTTCGCAGATATTGTCCTTTCTCCTAATCGTCATTAATGAAGTTACATGTCATTTTTACAAGCAAAGCACTATCACTCCGCTCCAAAATGCTTAGAAAAAGTCCTGCTGTCACCTGAATGGGCCGGAATGTGTTTGGAGAAACTGGGTCGGAGTAATAGAGTGTAAAATGCATGAACTGGCACCATTCCAAACCCAAAGCCATTTACAGTTGCTGTGTTCATTTTAGCATTCCGCCTACACGTTTTGCTAGCCACACAGCACCTCTTTCCCACCCCCGCCCTTTCTGTCTTAGTCTCTCACTCTCCATCCAGTCAGTGAATGGTTTCCACTTGAAGCTCTGACTGCTATCTCTTGGTGAAGTCAGGTGTAAGGAAGCCTGCTGCTAGTGGTAATGCTTGTTATTTAATCCATTCAACTCGCTCTCTCTCTTCCTCTCTCTATCTCTCTCTCTCTCTCTTCCTTTCTCTCTCTCTCTCTCTCTCTCTCTCGCTCTTCCTTTCTCTCTCTCTCTCTCC
This sequence comes from Hydrocynus forskahlii, assembly GCA_037974365.1. Taxonomy (NCBI): domain Eukaryota; kingdom Metazoa; phylum Chordata; class Actinopteri; order Characiformes; family Alestidae; genus Hydrocynus; species Hydrocynus forskahlii. The sequence continues at coordinate 3,603 of JBBPCX010120564.1, forward strand.
CTTCCCCTCAGTGGGCTAAGGCCGAAGCTCCTTCCTGTTTGAAACGCTCTAGTCAAGCGTGCTGGCTCTGGCCGCTGTAATGGGTTTAAGAGTCTCCTGAGCCGCTGCGGCTTCCTGCAGAAATGGCTCCTTCCGCTGGCTCGATACTTGTCGGGGAATGTGGCAGGTGGCTGGGCTGTGCCTACTTCTTTGTCTTTTTTGCCTTCCCTTCCCTCCACCCCTGCTTTACTCCTCTCTCCCCTGAGCCAGACTGAATAACACATTTAACCCCTTCAGACCAGGCCGTATTGTTGGTGCTTCCTGCTGACACAGTGACATTCCTAATCTGTGTGTTCAGTTTACGAGGCATCGGAAAACCAAATGTACTGTAATTTTTTAATGCTACATGAATGATATATATTGTGATGTACTTAAGTACATTCCAGTCTTACAGAGGAATAGTGATTAAGAGGTCATTATGGATGGAATACATTTTGTCAGCAACAATGAGGTTTGTGTTACTCATGAGTGTTACTCAAGTTGCTCCAGGTACACTCTACCCTGTAGTTAGGGAATGGAAGTCGCTTTGGATAAAAGTGTCTGCTAAATATGGTAAAGGTCAGTTTTGTCATTTAGTTCACTTTTGGCAATAATTATGCGTTCATGCTCTTCTAAAGGGTCTGCAGCCTGCTCCTGTAAAGTTACCTGTTTTTTCTGGGGAAAAGTGATGGCGCTGGTTGAAGGGGCCAGCAGATTTCCACTAATCTGGCATACTGTGCATTCCCGATTTCCCACACTGATCTGAGACCTTTCCTGGGCTTGGCTCAAATCTGGCCCGGTCCTCAAGGTTTCTTTCTTGGACACTGTGCCATAAGCTGCACATTACAGTGGTTTTACCACGATTTTGAATGACACAAAATTCTGATAAAAAATAATGTGATGAAATACTGCATTGTGAATGGGCGGAGCTAAACAGCTGTCGGCTGTATAGATACACAATGATTTACTTGGCAGCACAGAAATGGTTAAAAAAATGCTGTTCTAGCAGCTTGGTATCTGTATATGGACTGCATGGACCTGGAACATTTAAACTGCGACAGTCTCCTAAAACTCCAACAATGTAGTCATATCTGTTAGACTAAAACAACTGATGATTTCTTCTACCATATCTGCAAAATCTTTTCCCCAAAGTTCATTCATGGTCCTAAACATTAAAAAGGATTTTGGAAAGCTTCAGTCTTGCCACCGGCCTTTGCAAGTGCTCTGGGGCACAAAAGGCTGCCTCTCTCTGCGGTGAAACCAACCGTGTTGTTGTTTTGTGCCTAGTGTTCACGCCTTGGCTGTCACGCACTGCTGAGGATGGATGGAATGTGGAAGAGTGGAGAGCTGTGATGATGGAGGTGCTGCTGGTTCTATGTGAAAGAATGAAAATCCCCCCTTTACTGAGAGCTGCATGCAAAAAACGCCAAACAGAAAAGTCCCAGCCTGGTTGAAACCAGCTCCCAGCCAAGTTTCAAACAAGCTGAGAATTAGATTGCATGATTGGAGATGATTTGTTGGAATGGTTTATCACTTCTTTCTCAATAATGTCAAAAAAGTTAATGTTCAGTGAGTATATTTGAGAAAGGTCATATTTACAGTTTTCCCCATTCATATGTGTAGGTCACCAGCCCAGACATGATTGCTTTAGTTTAGCACTGCAGACACAAGGAAGCTTATAGCTTTATAGTTTGCAAACTGCACCATAAATGATCCTTTAGAATGCCTCAGGTTCCTAGATCCTCTTATACTACATGACACACTGTTATCTGCAAACATTGCTTGATGAAAAAATTTATTAAAGAATGGTCTGATTTTGTAATTGTTTTATTTCTCAATAATATAATGCCTTCTGCTGTAACTTGTTGTTTACCTACTTTTTGTATTCATTAGATATATCAGGTTTTATTCAGTGACCATGGGCTGGTCTGAGTCCGTTTTGGGTGAAATTTATTTGAACTCAGGTTTCAAACTCCAACCTTGATAATGTAGTTGGAATTGGCTTTGTGCAAACTTTTGCTAATCTCAGCACAAGTTTGGACTCAAAATTTAGTAAGTCAGGTCAGATTTTTGGGTTCAGGTTTAATTTCTGGACCAGTTAAAGCACCAGTTAAGGGTAAGAGGAAAACTGGACATGTTATTTTGGCCGAATCCTCGTTTCAAATGGAGATAAAGCATTTCTAAACTGCTTGAGAGACAGTACTAAACAGCAGCCTCAGCTGTCGTCCCCTCTCTTTCCTGTCCTGGAAATATAAGGAGAGTAGAATTTGGAATATGGAAAGATAGAGGACAGGTCCCTCCCTTGAGTGGAGTAACTCAATCCTTGAATGAGGCCTCTGTCTGAGTCTGTCCATCTCTTCTTCTCTCTCTTCCCCTTTCCTTAACTCTATATCTCACCCCTACACTGGCTCTTAATGCTTATTCAGGTGGAAGGCCAGCATTTTAGTCCACACTTCAACCCAAAGCATTTAATTAACTGCCCCTATTTAATGGACAAGCAGTGGCTCCAATATCAGTGGTGTCTATGCTGCTAATGTGATTGATGGCCACATTGGATGTGGAAAAGCTCCTCTTCAGGCAATGTGTTTGAGTAGAAATAGGGCATTAAATGTCACAGTTTGACTCCTGGCATGCTCTTTGATGTGTATTTGACAATATTTGTACTTCAGGTTCAGGCAGGCCTGAGCAGCAGCCAGGTTTTTTAACCCTTAGAGGTTGTGATCATTGCCTGTGGGGACAAAAGCATGGTGTCATTCACTGTGAATTACTTCTCACTCATAGTTCATCTGTTCATGTCACAGGAACGCTGTCTTGAAATCCAAAGTGAGGCTGAGGTGGAAAAACTTCTGAATCAGAATTTATGGATTTTATGGTATAGTGAAAGTTATTTTAAAGCTATTATAATCATCCACTCAAGTATTATAATCAAGTATTTATTGCTGGAAAATGTATGCACTTACTGAATAATGTAGCTTTCAAACTATTGTGGGCTTTTAGCATCACTGATCTTAGTATTTCACAATGTTCTTCAGCACATTTGCATAATTTGTTGCAAAGTTGGACAACAGGAGCAAGATTAGCAGTTTAGTAAGTGTATTTTTTATACAGACTCAGCCTCTCTTTGGATTTTAAGAAGGTGGTCGAGGGATTGGGCATATTAAAAAAATCAAGCATATTTTTAAAAAAATCTGTCAAAAGTGGAAATTCAAAACTGTCTAACAGTACCACATCTGGGTTTCTAAGTAGATTAGCTGATAATTGATCAGGACTATTCAATATCATGGATATTGAAAGTCTTGTTTTATAGGTACAAACAACAAAAGATTTATCAAAAATTGCCCCATTTTTGTCATTTTCACAGAACAACCAGAGCATTAGAAGTGCAGACTCAAGCATTTCTACACAGAAACCAAATTAAAATGTATTTTATGTAATGAACTTCAAAATTAACTAAGTAATTCTGTAATTGCATTTTAATAGCAAAGCAAATGACAGTATTAATTGCAGTTTTGACCAAACCAAAAAAATCATTTCTTCCTACTCACTCTCTCAGCCAGCCACCCACACACACGCACACACACCACTTATAGCCCACTTGTTTCAGATGGCAAATATGCAGCACCGGAAGCAGCAGGAACACTCTATCAGTGCGCTATCTCAGCTCCTGTTTGCTCTGCCTGCCTTTATCTGTCACATGAGGGCTGCCTGGCCACATAAACATGGCCCTGAAGCATTGCACCCTGGGATAGCGCCAGGTGCCACGTGAATAGAGGAGCACAGCTCCTCTCTGCAGAAAAAAAGGACTTACATAAAAAAGGTTAAATAAAATGAGGTTCATACATGCAACTCAGATTCTAACCTGATTGTGGACTTGCTGGATGCCACAAAAAATAACACTTCTGTTGATAGTTGAACGGTATAGTGCCAAGCTATCCTGCAGTCTGAGAGCCGTTCCTTACAGAGGAGTGCTTTATAAGAAAGCGTCCTAAAAACACTGATCACACACTGTCATAAAAAAGTTACTGTCCAGGTACATTTGTTTCTCAAAACACATTGTATTTGTGCCCTCAAAGGCACAACATGGTCCTTCAGCTGCCAATGTTGTACTTTAACAGAGTTTTAAAGAGAAACTACATTACCTTTCCAAAGAAAGGGATTAGTTTGGACTTATTAATAAACTTTTAAATATAAAAATATAAAAAATGAAAATCCTGGAGTCAGGACATAAATATATAAATATGTATATATTTATATAAATAAATATATATATATATAAATAAACTACAGTCCAACCTAAAGGAACTGAACATGTTTTTAAATGCAAAAGGGACATAAAAAGCCAAAAGTTGAGACTTTTTGACTTTATGACTTGAAATGCAGAGAAATGCTATAAAATACAGTGCAACTATATTCCACAAATTATGAACTAAGGTTAGAGCACAAAGCCATGGACAGTGTTTGGACCATATAAAGTTTAATGTTTATAATCTTTCATCTGTGATTGCAGAAATGTGAGTCTTGAGAGTTATTGTCATTTATAAGTCTGGAGTCCCAGCCATTGCTCTTTTATTAAAATCTAATTAAATTATTACAATTAATAATCATAATTACTAAAATTCACATCCAACCTATATTTTGAATCGACAGAGTTTCAAGGCAAGTCAAGTCAAGTAGCTTTTATTGTCATTTCGACCATACACAAACAGTACACAATGAAATGAGATAATGTGCCTCCAGGACCATGGTGCAACACAAGAGCAGAACAGAACAGAACAGCACGAGACCACATGCGCAAACAGGACACAAAAGTGTGCAAGAAACATAAGCACAACAATACAATTAGACAAGACAAGACAAGACATAACAACATTACAACATTGGATGAACACAGTATTTTGACAGGTACTTTATTCTTGCGGTAGAAGTTGTGTGTGCAAAAATGAAGAAGTTGTTACAAGAGTAATAAATATGATGCAAATATAGCAGCAACAGGACAGAAAATGTGCAGCATAATAAATATATGTGTATTTACACAGGTGTTTTGTGTGGACAGTTTTTAGTTTCAGTTCCGGTTGAAGAATCTGATGTTTTGAGGGAAAAAATAGTTTTCCATTCTTGCAGTGGAGATGCGTATGTTACAGGAGGGTGGAGAAGAGAATGTGTGAGGTGTGAGTGGGGTCATGCACAATGGTTTTGTGGATGCAGCGTGTTGTGTAAATGTCTGTGACAGAAGGGAAAGAGACCCCCTCTTGACTGTCCTCACAATCCTCTGTAGGGTCTTGTTACAGAAATGTTACAATTCCTGTACCAGGCTGTGATGCGGCTACAAAGGATGCTCTCAATGGTCCCTCTGTAGAACATGGAGAGGATTGAGGGTGAAATGTGTGCTCTCCTCAGTCTCCGCAGGAAGTAGAGATGCTGCTGGGATTTCTTGGTGATGGAGCTGGTGTTGAGGGTCCACGTGAGGTTCTTCATGATGTGAACACTATGGTGCACAATCATGGGTCAGCAGCGTGAAAAGCAGAGGACTAAGCAAACAGCCATGGGGGACCCTGTATCTAGTCAGGAGGTCCAGGATCCAGTTGCAGAGGAAGTTGTTTAAGCCCAGCAGTCTCAGCTTCCCAATCAGAGTCTGAGGTATGATGGTGTTGAATGCTGAACAGAAGTCAATGAACAGCATTCTCCGGTAAGTGTCCTTTTTGTCCAGATGGGTGAGAGCTAGGTGTAGGATGTTGGTGATGGCATCATCTGTAGAACAGTTGGGACGGTATATCCTTGAAGTGACTGTGGATTTTCTGGGCGTGCTTCACTGCTCTGATGGCCCTGGACAGGTTGGCCCTTGCCATTCTCAGGGCAGCCTTGTCACCTGATTTGAAGGCAGTGTCTCGGGATTTGAAGGCAGTGTCTCAGTGTCTCAGCAGCGAACCTCCACAATCATCCCCGGCTTCTGATTGGTGCATGTGGTGATGATCTTGGAGACTGTGATGTCATTGATGCACTTGCTGATGACCGATGCTGTGCACTCCTCCAGGTTGGTAGAGCCGCTGTAGGTTGCAGTCTCCCTGAATATGTCCCAGTCAATGTCAACAGTTCTGAACAGCAGAGATGGTGCCTGGGGGGCAGATCTTTGTCTGCTTTTGAACAGGCCCCCCTTATCGGAAAGTCCACATACTGGTGGAATTTAGGGAGAACTGCCTTGAAATTTGCATGGATAAAATCTTTGGTGAATGTGAACAGTCCATCAGGATGTGTGTTTTGGAGCTCACTGATGAGTTGGTACAGTTCAGCCAGTGCACTGTTAGCGTTTGTGCTGGGTGGGCTGTACACCAGGACTATGAGCATGGTGGTGAATTCCCGTGCTAAACAGAATTTTCCTGCATCTAACAATCACAAACTCCAGCAGCGGTGAGCAGTTGCTTGAAAACAGCACAGCGTTTCCTCTTGTTTTGATGCTAAGAACTGCATCCGAGTCTGGAACACTGTCACTGAGCCATGTCTCTGTAAAAACAAAAACACAGCAGTCTCTGAACTCTCACTGGGTAATTTGCTGGAGTCAGATGTAGTCCAGTTTATTGTCCAGGGAGCTAACGTTGGCGAAGAAGATGGACAGGATTGCTGGCCAGCTAGCGTTAACTTTTAGCCTAGCATGGACCACTTGCTTCTGCTTCCTTGTGCACCACTTGTTTCTTCCCCCGGCCAGTGGCATCAGGTGACGCCGCAGTCTGTGGGCCCGGTCTGCGTAGCAAGCTGAGATCTCTGAGTCTCAGCAGCATCCCATCTTTGAGGAAAGTTATTTGGTCTTTTCTTATCTGAAGCAGGGTCTGGTGGTAAAAGACATGTTTACCGATACACATGTTGACAAAGGTTTGATACAGAGTCGAGAGAAAATCACACATGTTGGACCTGGAGTGCCCGCTGCGAATTAGCCTGCTGCTATCTTGTCATATAATGTCAAGAAATGACAAAAAATTTAAAAAAATCTAAATATAGTTTCTCTTTGCATGAAACAATATTGTACTCACAATAACTTAATCAAATTAAAACTAACAACAAAATATCTCATTTTCAACTTTAGCTTTATTCTTAATTAAGTTAAGGATAAAGAGTTTCTCTGCTAGCTGCAATAAGCTGCAAGTGAGGAGCAAATAATATCAAATTACAACAAGCTTTTTAAATCTTTTAATACCTAATGACCCTGATGATTCTTCTTTTGATTTGCTTCTCATATGCAGGACAGCGGAACCTCAGTTAGCTCCTTGCCTCTACAAGCTCCAATCAAAAACAGACCTGGTGGCAAATCAGAACATCCTCTGTGGAATTATATTATGAGTGGAATAAACAAATGGTTCTGATGCCCAAGGAAAACTCCTGGTGGGCCAGGCTTGCCGATTGAAAGTAATGATAACATCATAACTGGAACGGGGATGCTGACACAAAAGTAGACAACGGGAGATTTCAATGAATGGAAAGGCAGAGAAGGAGAGGCGGGGCTGTAACAAGCTCAGACTGCGCTTGTTTCCCCCATGAATGACAAGGGCCCCGGCATAACCATCAGTAAATAAAATGTGGCTGTAAACTTAACTACAAGACAGGTCCGACAGGAATCCCTAGCGGCACTTCCTGCCTTTCAGAGGCCATAAACAAGGCTTAAACAAGCCAAGCTGGCTCCAGTTCATATCCCACGGCAATGGGCTGGGGTCACGGTGGCCCCTGCTGCCTGCTCGCTCCGTTGGAGGCCTGGACATGGTGACGACATGGAAGAAGCCTCCAGAACTGAACAGGCCTCTTTATGTTTAGCCACCAACCTTCCCTTTTGCTAGAATGCTGTAGATTGCTAACTTGTTACATCTGCTGAGCTACAATGCCAGCTGGTTGAGGGCTGTTTGGAGGTTTAACATGGTAATGACTGTTACTTTTTAGTGGTCACATGAGCTGGTTGTTTTAAAGGAATAGAAAGTCACCTGCATACACCTGAAGTCAAAAAGTCATTTTCTCAGCATGTGGGCCATAATCTCTCATGATAACGTTTTCATAATGCAACATAATATATTTACAAATGTTAAATGTTATGGATTTCCTTAATGTAACATTCTTAGAGTTCTACACTTTTGATTTCAAACAAACGAACAAACAAATAAATAAATGAACATTTCCAGAAAATATGTCCTATCTATATCTCTGTATGGACATCTATACATACAGACAGACACATATAATGGTTGTTTTGGAGATGGAAGGTTTGATCTGACAACCAAAATATATTACTGTATAAATATACATGCCAAAAAGAATTCTAGAAGAACAGCTTTTGGTTCCTTCAACCTTTCAACCGATCGTTTATCTATGACCCATTTTTGTACATATGTTTTTACCGTTAAAGATTTGTCTTAAAAAAATATATCAAAGTAAGTGATTATTTTGGAGCTATTACTTTTTAGAGCATAACATCAACAAATCATCTAAGCAGAAAAAGAGTTCAAAGTGTATATATTATTTTATATATTAGTATTATTTTTTATTGTACTTGAGAGAACTTAGTATGTCCATAAATTTTGGCCCACTGTCATGCTTAAAGGAAGAGAATCCCATCATGAGATGTGCTGAGAAAAAGCTTTGGTGGAGGTTATTGTAAAACAATGTCCATTAAGCCATAAAAGCCATTTTGTGTCTTCTAGCCCTCGCTTGGGTTTTATGGTACTGCCCTTGGTAGGAAATGCCACTTTAGTTTCCCCTGGGACACATGAACTCTGAGAGGGGCTCCAAATTGCTTTGAAGGTTGTCCAGAGACAGGTGACAACCGGTGGAGGAGGTTGGCAGGGGAGCACAGGCTGATTAGAGTTGACTCTTGAGTTTCTCCCACCAAACTATTGCTAACCACTCTTCCTTCTGCCTCAGCTAGAACAAATGTGGCCATACTCATTTAGGTTTTGTAGAAAGTTGAAAAAATGAGCTGGATTGGCACAGAAGAATTACTTTCAGTGACCACTGCCGGTGGCAGGCAGATATGTTAAAGCGATAGACATTGCAGCATTGTTGCACAGCTCAGCCTCCAAATTGAATTTCCACAGAGCTGTTCCCCTGTTGTTTATATGCGAGAGCATCTGGAATATTAGTGTGCCCTTGAAACTATTTCCTGGCTCTACTTGCAGAGTGACCACATCAGTTTTCAAAGATCCTCCCGCATTCGGTTGTGACAATGACTCTGACAGGATTGGGAACCATTCTCAAGCTGTGCTCCCTGTACTTCTCAGTCAAGAGGCTAAAAAGTGCACCCCCCCACCCCTACCCCTCACAGTTGTTTTCCTAAACACCGGATTTTCAGTTGGAACTTGGGAGGGAGCAGTGCTGACAGTATATATAGCCTGGTGTTCTAACCAAAATTATCAGTGCGCCACAAAATAACTTCCTCAGTCCTGGCCACAAAATAACAGGATGCCTTCAATTGTGCGTATTTATTAATTTTAGCAAGGGATTGCTAGTTTTATAAATAGCTGTACTGCTGCAACCCTCCAAAGTCGGCTGTATAAACTTCCTCTCCCGCTCTCCTTCTCCTTGCTAAACTGACAAGACTGGAAAAACGAGTGGGTGCCTGCATGCTGAAGTTAGTCGTCCTTCCAGTGGGCTGCACAGCTGCCCTGGCTAGGTGTCTGGCCTCCATTAAGGTTCCATTCCACCTAGCTGGAGGTGGGAGGTCAAAGGTCGCATGTTAATGGCTAAACTAGGGAGGTCCTTCCTGCTTGACTATCACCACCTTGTATGGGTAACTCTTATTACCTTAACCATGGCTTCTTCAGATTATATTGTAATGCCCTAAATATACTGGTGATATATTTTGAAGGAGCCATATTTATGGTCACAGGAGTAGCATGTACAAGGTGGTGATGACCAACCAAGAAGTAGTCTTTTATTCTGACAGACTCTGCCTTTATTGCTCACCAGTACTCAAATGGCTGCATGCTATAAACATCACTTTTAAAATAAAGTTCCTAAATAGTTCTTGTTTTAGACATATGGGTTATGTGGGACTTTAATGGGTATAGAACCTTTAGATTATGTGGAAGTTCTTTAAACTTCAGAAAAGTTATTGCACATCTCATTTACAAACAGGATGCTTTTACCATTAATTGCAGGAAGCCAAACTTGGCACCTACCAGGCAGGAGTGCCCAGTCTTGATCTTAGAGATACAGTACCCTGCAGAGTGCAGCTCCAACTCTAATCCAACCTGATCCAGGTAAGGAGGACTTTCTGAGGCATCCAAAATAGCCATGTGTGGAATGTGATCTTTTCAGGGTAGTAGATGTCCAGGACCTCCATGATCTTATGGAACCTTTGGTGTCAGTGCAAATGAATAAAAAATTCTGCCATGTGTTTGCCCCATGCGGTAACACATATGGACTGAATGTCAAAAGTCAACAGATGCACTTAGCGTCTGTTATCATAATACTGCAATGGATCACATGTTTTTACTTAACAGCACTCTTCACAACTCACTTGCGGCAACCGGGTCTCCTCTGTCAAACTCATTCATTTATTAGTATGATTACAAACAGTGTACAAGTTGTAATACAGTGTACTAAAGGGTGAAGCCAATAAAAATAAGACATAATAGGAAATGCTTTGATTGTAAATATTAGCATTGGTATGCTTTGTGGCCTGGTCACACTATTCACTCCCTTGACTTCCCTCACGCTGGCCTCCCAGCTTCTCTGCAGCTCCTCACAGGGCCTCTGGCCCAATAAATCTAGCAAAAGATGTCTGAGCAGTGGCCTAAATGTGTCTGCACCACGCAAACATAATAGCAGACCCTCCGGCTGGTGAAGATGTTAGCATATGTGCTGCAGGCCAAGGGCCAGAGACATTAGGTCACCTGATCCATTGTTAACTGACAGCGGAATATGGAGTCAAGAGGATATTAGAGAGGTAAATCAATTCAGCATACATTTATCTACCTTCTGTCATGACAATTCAGCACATACTGTACCCTAGGTACATATATGTACTGTGACACATAAACTGCTTATAAGCAATAGATGCTAGTATAGTTAAGAGCTATAATGACTATCAGCTTGGAATTCTAAGCACATATATGCAAAGACTTCTGTCTTTGATGTTTCTGCAAAGTTCACTTTGCAAGCTGGTTGGATGATAAATGTCTTAAATACTTATGTTTCACCTTTCTGCCAGGTATTCATGTCTGTTATTCACCAGACTTCATTACGTATTTCTACATATTTTTAAAACAGTGTGCCACCAAGTTTTCAATCATTGAAATGTAACCAGACATTCAGAGTAAAATGTCCCATTGCATAGAAATGTTTTGATTTTTTTACAGTAGTGCTGATTTGAGCCTGGGTCGTGAAGTCTATGCAAATATAGGCATTTGTTTACTATCCACAATGACCAATGACCATACATATACTTTTGGAATGTTTAGGTGTAACACTGATAGTGGCATAATAGTGGGGTATTTTAAAAAAATCAGGGACTGTTCTGGCTAAAACACCATGCATGCCCTGAATGGCTTTTAAAATGTTTTAGGATAAAACCTTACTCCAAACAGTCAGAGACTCTTACATTAGGCAACATCTTCATGGGCATTTTGTGTAATAACATTCTGTGATGTGACTTTTAGAGGCATTAAATGGTTCAGATGTTTGCTTCCAATCATTGCAACAATTTTGAAAAGGAAAAAGTCCAGACTTGTATCATTTGATCTGGCATGTCTATATTATATCCCCAGTCTAATGTAGACAGCTTGTGGTTTGTTTTGCAAACCAAAGTTTGGCACTGGCACCATGTCTACATGGACATTCAGGTCAGAGAGTAGAGGTATACCTCTGGCACCTTTCCAGGGAGTACTTGAGGGACTGCCTATAGGGTGCTCACACACGTGTGTGTGTCTGTGTGTTTCTCAGTACAGTTGCCTGGTTGCACAACCATCTCCATACTGGGTGCTTTCGGGCTCTACACTTGTTAATCCCAACACTGTCCTGCTGTCAGGCTAATGAAAACAAACAGAGAATTTATTGCTGGCATTTGGCGCAAGGAACCAAGCTCTGGGGGAGCGGCAAACGTCATGGCAGATTCACCTTTTGCCAAGAAGCATTCGTTCATCTCCTGCTGCTTGTCAGCGAGAATTTTATTTATCCTGGAGGAAGGATGTTACACATCGGCTCTGGTACAGCATGTTAGTGAGGAATTCTCTCCAGCAACTGAAACACCAGCCTAACATGATTCTGTCACCCACTCAGCCCCTTTGCTCAGCTAAGATTTGTCCACACATAGCTAGAACAACCATGCAGTCATCACACTTACTTGTTGCTACTGTTTTGAACAGAAGACAATAGTGGTATTGATTGACCACACAGTTTCAACCAAACAGTGCGATTGGTTGAAACCCAAACTTTAACGCTGGCCCTATGAATTCTGGCAGGTAGCAAATGCGAAAAGCCTTCAACCCATCAAATCTTTTATTGCTCATATCTTTTTAGCTATATTAGTGTCTACTGTTTTGGAAAGGCTCTTCACAAGATTTTGGAGCATGTTGGTATTAGCTTGTTCCCAATCAGTCCAAAGAGCATTTGTGAGGTAGGGCAAGGCTCTGACAACCTGATCCAGTTCAGTTGGTTTGAAATAAGTTGGGTTGTGTGCAAGACGTTGCCGTTTCTGCAAATCAAACTTGTCAAACTTTGTGCACAGTAACAGGTCTTACTGGAACACACCAGTTTGGAAGTTTGTAATTGTCCCAAAATATTTTTGTACGCTGTAGCATTAACACTACCTTTTACTGGAAGTAAGAGGCTGAGCCTAAACCCTGACAAAGAGACCATTATCCCTCCTCCACCAAACTTTACCGATGGCCCTATGTATTCTGGTAGGTAGCATCACCTAGACCAGGAACGTCCCTCAGACTGCCAGATAGTAAAGCATGGCTCATCACTCAAAAAACTAATTTCTACTGCTCCAGAGTCCTGTGGTAGCATGCTTTACATCACTCCGACCAGTGCCTGGCATAGTACATATTGATCTTAGCCTTGTGTGCAGTTGCTTGGCTATGTTAATTGCCACATTTATTGAATGTGTTTGAAAAAGGGAACTACCAAACTGTACTGGACACCAGCCCTCCAGGACTGGAGTGTTGCAGTCCTGCTTTGTGGCTAAGCTGCTGCTGCTCCTAGATGTTGCCATTTCACAGTAATAGCTCTTACAATTTCATGGACTGATTTGCGGCATACTATGATAATATCAAAATAAGAGTTTAAATCACTAAACTCCTCATTACAGGCCATTGGACAATTGTTTTCTTTCATTGAATTTAGAACAACTTTATTGAAAAACACCGGTTAGTTAAGTGTTTTTCAATTTTTTTTTTTATGTCGTTAGGTCATCAGGTAAGACTCACATGTAGTTGAGTTGCAAGTTTCTACAGCCATTATTCTACTGCCATTAAAACAGATTTATTTCCAGTTGTTATCATTCAAGCCATTAATGCTTAAAATTGCCAGTGTCTCTAGGATGGTGAGGGGGAGCATATCCCCCCTGATCCACCATCACATCTTTTCAAACTGTGGCTATTGCAAAATCATTGGACAGTACAACATGCTTGGAGGAGAACACTAACAGCTAAAAGATGCTCATTGCATCATGTTGAGTGATTGGGACAAGGGCCAGAATGCAGTGAAAGACTAGCCAGTGTAGGAGTCTGTTAGCTTATGCAACAGCACTCAGAGAGAGCTAAGGTCAATTTAGCTCTCTTGAACTCTTGGCCAACTTTTCAAAACTGTTACATAAAAGAAATAGGGACACTCTGAGTTGTGTGTTATCACTGGCTATTTAAAGTGATCTGAAGCCAGACTACAAAGGGTTAAGGGTGAGAGTGGATATTCAAATAGACACAGATATGTAATTGTATCTCATTGTATAATTAAATGGATATTTGAATAAGGAATTTGCTGCTTTGTTTACCAAAGGGCAAAGTATGATGAATGTGTACACTATGACTTGATTGGGTCATTATTTTGTTCGTCCATTGGTACTGTGTTAAATAACACAAAAATATTTCACAAAATCCACTGAACAAAATAATAATAAACAACCGACTGAGCACATCAGAACAAATAACTTTTCAAGTTTTGCAATCCCATGAAAATTCCATCACATTCCCAGGATCAGATGAGACATGGAGAACATCCTGTGCTTCCAAAATGTTATGTCAGCCATTGGAAGCTTAAGCTTGGGGGTGTTAAGTGAAGAAGGCCCTGTGATTGATTTCAATTCTGTGATGGACCACTTGAGTTGTGCATTGTTAGGTTATTATTAATCAGGGTGTTTTTAAACCCACCATGAATAAAAAATTACAGTACTGTGCATTCTAAAAATTTGTAGAATGCTTGTGTGATAGCACTGTTTCTGAGCTCATTTTAGAACAGTTGTGCACTAAAGGTGGTCATTCAGTTCCACGTCATTCAGTAACATCAAACACCATGCTTTACCTGTAGGTTCCTGGAGGAAATCCCCTCTTTCGAATGAGAGTTTAAGCATATTTTTGAGGAGTTTTTTTGGGAGTTTCTTAAAGTAATTTATTCAAGCGGTTCAACATTTATTCATTTTCATTAGATGTGGTCACATATGTATGCTCAATAAACAATCATTATATTATCTTAGTTTGGTGTGCTCAACAGCAGTTGTTCTACACTGTAAGTGGAAAAAACACACCAAAATATTTTTCATTTCATCTTCTACAAAAGTCTGACGATTTACATAATGTTTGGTACATAGTTTCTGTGATAAATTTGCCCCCCAAAATTGTATTAATTACTCACATCAACCAAACAGTATCTCAACACTAGCTTGCTGAACTTAAGTCTTTGTATTTTGGTGTAAATAAAATTAATCACCATGTTATTTACAGCTGTCAACAAACTATGAAAAATGTCAGTAAAAGTTTAATGGTTTATTTAAGAAGCTGTTTGAAGTGCTTTCCCTTGGCCTGAACACAAGCCCTCGGCCTCGGTCGCCACTGATCAATTGCCTTGTCGACAACACTCTGTTTCAGCTCAGCCCAGACAGAGATGAGGCGCTGCTTCAGGTCCTCGATGTCTTGTATCAAACCCCAGATTCTGTAGTCAACCGGACTGAGGTCAGGTGAGTTTGCTGGCCAAAGGTCTGGTCCAATAAATTCTGGAGTCTCACGACGTAGCAGTGCAACAGTGTCCTGTGCACGGTGTGCTGGGGTGCTGTCCTGCTGGAAGACAAAGAAGTCTCCCAACATGTGTCTGATTGCTGGCAACAGCTTCTGCATCAGCAGGACATCCCGGTAGAATGCACCATGGACTTTCACCCCAGGTTCAACGAAGAACAGCTTTGTGCAGCCCAGTTTGGAGACTGCCCAAGATACGCTCAGATACTGAGCGGCTGAAGGTAGGGCGGGTCCACAGAAGGCGCTTGGCATCAGCATCTCCCTGCTTTGTTGTTGATGCTACGTGCAGACGATCATTCTGGGCATTGATAGGTGGTGCCACTGTAAAAACCTTTTCATCGGTAAACCAGGTAAAGCTGACGCTGTGCTCTGAAAACTTGCCCAGCAGCTGCTTGCACCGTTTCAAGCGTCACTCTTCATTGCCTGCTGTTAACTGCTGTGCACGGCGCTTTTTCAGGCACTTCAGCTTCAGGTCTTCATGGATTATCTGGACCAGCGGGCTTTGGTTAATTCTCTAGCTATCTGTCGAGTTGTTCCCTGAGTCTGTGGCACGCCCTTCCTCAGTGTTCTCAGGTGTACGCGTGGTCGTGGTCGACCACTGCCTGGTTGCTGATCCACAGTGCCAGTGGACCGAATATTGCATAGAAGCACATCTAGGCCGTTTTTGTTCCTACCTTTCTGCGGGAACTCTTTTAGCAGTCGACAACTGCTGTAACCCTTTAGCAGAGCCAAGTTCTTAATCAGAATCCGGTCTTCTGGACTGAAAACCATTTTGATTAGCAAATTTTGCAAGTGACAAGCTTGTTTACAAACTATTGTCTGCGACAGCACATATCCATGGCAATCAAACTTTTTACACTGTATTCACATTTATTTAGGATACAGTGTACCAAATTTTTATAATATCCGCTGACTTTTGTAGAAGATGTGGTGAAAAACATTTTGGTGTGTTTTTTTTTTTCATACACGGTGTAGTATAAGTGGGCCTCAATGCCCAAAATAAAGGTTTTTCTTGAAGAACCTTACTGTTTAGAAATGGTTCCATGAAGAACCCAGTCTTTCAGACTTGGATAAAAGGATGAATCTTGACAACTAGTTCCTGAGAGAACGATTCTTTTCCTGGAGGCTCCCTAAAGAATTATTAAAATAATCAGTAGTGACAACTGTGACGGTCACCTCGCCCCCGTCACGTTTGTCCCGGTCCCTGTCCCCTGAATTCTAGTGTTCCCTCCTGTTTCTCCCGTTGTC
>JBBPCX010120574.1:0-20068 GCA_037974365.1 Hydrocynus forskahlii
ATATACAGACATAACACACACACACACATTTGCCTGATTTGAGCACAAGAAACAGACAGTTACTGGAGTGGGATGCGTCTCTAGCGATCTTGATTGCTCTGGTCCTGCATCTCCTGTTGTAGATGTCCTGGAGAGACAGCAGAGCCGACCTGCTGCAGCGTTCCACAGCCCCAAACACTCTCTGCAGTCCCTTAATGTATAATTACTTGAAAACCCTTTGTTTCTGTGTCTTTCAGACTGATATATATATATATAAACAAGCTCATAGTCAAAAAGCAGTCAGGACCTAAATGATCCTTCTAACTTCATTGTGGGTGAGCAGTGCTAAACTAGGCTGGATGGGCGGGTATGTGTAAGTCGCTGAGGCTTTTGTGGCATCTTGAAAACCGTGAATTCAAAACATGCTGTTTTTGCAGCTAATATTGCATTTGGAAGTATTGACAGTCTACTACATTAACCTCTCTAAAAAACAAAAACAAAAAAACAATCAAACAAACAAAAAACCCAGGAAAAATCACTTAATATGATACAAGCCCTTTAGATTTGTATCATGTTGACTTTAGTGTGTCAATCAGCCAAGGTGTCTGTATTACTGAGTAATATATAACATGATCTTCACTTTAAAATATAGTTTTGAGTAAATTTATTTTCCACCAACACTGAGTTGAAATACACAAAAGGCTTATATTTTCAGTATCAAATGACAGCTAGGGTCTTCCAAAGTGAAAGTTTGATGAGCAAAATACAAAAAAAATATTTCTCGAGATCCCATCTGTAATCTATTTAGCCTTAAATATAATTTTGCTGTCTAGAAAATTCAAAACTGCATGTTATCTGAATGTCTAAGGGG
This sequence comes from Hydrocynus forskahlii, assembly GCA_037974365.1. Lineage (NCBI taxonomy): Eukaryota > Metazoa > Chordata > Actinopteri > Characiformes > Alestidae > Hydrocynus > Hydrocynus forskahlii. The sequence goes on from JBBPCX010120574.1 coordinate 851, forward strand.
TCCCACTGTATTAGAGGGCCTTCGAAATGGGCTGTTTTTGCTTCAACTTCAAACCACAGTTATTTGCCCTGAGGGATTTTAGAGCTGACAGCAGGCTCTTTTTCAGTCCACATATTTCATTCATTCTTTATCACAGACACCCTGTGGAAATACCCACAGGCAAGTGTGATCAAAAACCAATTGTTTTCCTGACTGCCTGCACCAGGCTTCATCTTCCATAAAGAGGGGAAAGAACCATGGAGGCACCACAGGCTACTCCACAGCAGGAATGTCAGTCACAGCACACAAAATAACAGGTAATAAAGTGTCTACAACCCGTACCTAGAGACTGAAAGAGTAAAATGAGAGAAAAGAGAGAAAGCTTTCATGTCACTGTTGCATGGCCCATTGCTTAGACTCCTCAAAGTCCACATTACATCCATTATGTGTCTGAACACTCAACCTGTGAAGCTCAGTGGTGGAAGATCACACGATAGTGATGATGGCAGGAGGCAGTTTATTGGCCCAGTAATGCTCTTTGAGAGCTTCAGCACCTGAATAAGCACACTTGGTTCTTTTGGGCTGCAGAGTCCCTTCATCTTAGTTTCATCCATGAATTTCCAGTTTAAGAAACTATTTACATCCTAACTTATGTTAACATGAATTTACCTCTAACCAACAACATGAGTGTACTTCTAGGCTATTGTTATCAATAAGTGTTTTGTAGAGTAGATAGGAAACCAATAAGATCAAAGCTTTTCCTAACCATCTCAAGTCCCCATGGCTACTTTGTATGTATGCCTATTGATAAATCTTAAATGGTATCTGTGGAGCAGCGACAGTTCACGAGACAATAAAGGTGATTTGATTTGATTTGTTTTGCACTATGGAAAGAAGGTGAGTTGGCAGAGGCAGTGTGATGCTCTGAAATGTTCTGCTGGGAAGTTGTGGGTCCTGGCATTCATGTGGACCACACACTTCCAAAGTTTGTGGAGCTATATAAAAATGTTGTGACTGAAAGTCAGTAATGTATCTAGGACTTCCAGGTGCACAAAGAAGCTAGCAACCCTATACGTCTCGGCTGTAGTCTGGGAGGGAAAAAAGTTGTGCGCGCGTGGTGGGGGAGGGTTAGAATGGTTTTGTCGCCCATGCTGTACACTGTACCTTGAACATTTTTTCCAAACATGGCTTTCCCAGATGTAATTCTCCTGTAAAAAGAGTTGCTAGAAAATAATAATAATAATAATAATAATAATAATAATAATAATAATAATAATAATAAAAAGTCTAATTTTGCAGCATTTCAGTTTGCATGAAACTGACTGTTGCATGGAGGCCTGTCTAATTTCAGATGTCGGCTGAGTAGTTCTGCTCACATGAGTCTCTGCTTCTTAGAATGTTAAACATACAACGGTATATCAATTCTTTATCAACCTGATTTTCATCAGTAACATACTGGCCACCTGATATATCAGTCAAGTAGGAAGAAGAGAAGATATTTCATTGTGATTTGAATTTGACAATATATTATTGTTGTGTGTACAGCAGGCTGCTGGAACTAAGGCATGAGTGGGAAACTGGAGTACCATGCGGGAGTGTGAGGGGATGGAGTGCATCTACTTGGAAAATAAAGGGCTAGAAATATACAGCAGATCTGTCCAAAGCATTAATGCATGGAGGAAAAAAATAACAGGAAAGCCATATTTACGCAAACCATCACAAGTCTTCAAGTCGAACAGCCTACGTTTATGTTTACAGCATTTAGCAGGCGCTTTTATCCAGAGTGACGCACATCAGTGCTTAAATAGTCCACATCCGTTCTTCATACCTGTAAAGCTACACTTAAATCAACATCTGCTTTTAACCAAGTTACTGCCAGATAAGATACACACCTTAACAAATCCTGTCAAAAAGAAAAAAATCAGAGGTTCATACACAAGTAATGAAAAGCACTTTCAAGAGTTTAAGAGCCTGAGGGTTTTTTTTTTTTAATATATAGGAAAAGATGTATAAGATGTATCTGCTTGTAGTCAGTCTCGTTTTGTGGAAAAAAAATATCAGAAGTGTAGAATCAAACCTCAGTGTAACTTATATGTAAATGAAATTCTTTATGTAATTACTTCTAAGGGTTCAGATATAAATAAAACTGTTCAGCCTCAAGGGCTGCTGCTGGATCCACATGCTTGTTCCTGTGAAGGTGGAGAGGTTTGTGCTGGCTCAGTCGGTTCTGATTAGCCCAGACGTTCATGAGGTCAGGCTGAGAGCAACCAGGCAGCGCCACTAATTGGAAGCCTCAGTTCAGTAACTCCAAAAGCGTGATCTTGCCAGCAGCCTCCGTGATCAGCCTTATCCTATGTGCTAGGATCGATGGTGGTTGCCTAGGGGAACATCCAAGAGCCCTCTTTACTGTGTCTCCCCCCGCGCTGCAGTTTTTCCTATTCATTAGCCTGCATTAACCTCCCGCCCAAAGGCACGACCTAATAGTCAGATGAGGGACACTGTGGCGAAAATGATGTCGAACAATTATCCAATTAACAGCCTCTCATCTCAAAACGATTGTTTGCTATCTGACTAGATGGTGTTTATAACGGCACAAGCTTCTAGGAGTATAGACTTTAGAGGAAAGGCTGCAGAGTGTTAGCAAGAGAGCAGAAAGCTGGCATGTGGATGCGCAGGATTTGTCTATTGATTTTCAACGAGCTGTATATGTTTTGTGCATGGGAGGAATGAGGCATTATGTGAACACGACGAGGGCTTTCACTTTAATTCCTCTGTGCGGTTTCATACCACTAATGCAGTCTTAAAACGTACTCTGTGACATGCGGGATGACTCACAAATGTCATTCATCGCACTTCTCCATCATCTGTTCTTCTTTCAGAGGAACAATTCTAACAAGACGGGCTTAGGTTTTCATTTTATTCAAGTTATTATTATTGTTTATTGTTCTATTGTTATTTATCTTTGACCTTTAAGCCGTTTTATTGTACGCAGCATATTCCCTCACTGTTTTACGACATTTAAATTGGCCAAAATCAAGGCATTCCAACAGCACAAAACCTGAACTGGCCTTGCATTGTGAGTCAGGTGCCCGCATCAGCATTTAATTGTTTACCAGTTATTGAGTCTTGAGAGGATTCCCAGAGGGTTCGAGGGGTAGATGTCCTGCAAAATGAAAACATTTAAAGCGAATGTAACATCTGATCATCCGGTACAATGCAGAGATTCGCTAAAGCTAAAGCCGTTCAGACTGACCACCTATTTAAAAGTGAAAAAGTGAAGTGACTATTCTGTCATACGTGAACACACCTCAGCACACAGCACGAAACTCTTCCTCTGCATTTAACCCATTCAACAAGTGAAGAAGCGGGCAGCCAGGAACACAGCGTCCGGGGAGCAGTGTGTGGGGATGGTACCTTGCTCAAGGGTACCTCAGTGGTGCCACTAGCAGTCTTGGGATTCAAACCCACAACTTTCTGATCGCAGGGCGAATATCCTAACTACTAGGCCACCAGTTGGCCTATTCAATGAGCGTTTACCATGACATCACTAAACAATGATGTTCAGTTATGGCAGCATGACAGACATGTTCACAAAACAACAATGCTTAGAAGAAGCCCACCCAAATGTACTCAGCTACTATTCTGTGCATTCTGTATGATCTTGGGTTCAACCTACCCAGTCCCACTGCCAAATTCCAGAGAGTTTGAAGCACTCCCTTCTACACTGTGAGGAGCTAAGATCTGACAAACTTCTTTCTTTCAAGCTGAACTCAGAGGTCTTGCAATGCCTCTGTAGGCCAGAGTTAAAAGCAACACATTCGTTATAGCTGGTTAATAAATAATAAAAATGCCTCAAACTACAAAGGGAGAGAGAGAGCAACAGAGAAAGAGGGAGAAAGAGACAGACAGACAGACAGACAGAGACAGACAGAGAGACAGACAGACAGAGAGAGAAGGAGAAGGAGAAAGAGAGAGACAGAGAGCGAGAGAGAAAGAGAGAGCAAGGGAGAGAGAGAGATCACACAAGCCTTTAATAAACCTTTCCTTCCAACACAGAGCTTCATGCTTTTACTATGACTACCCCATTACTTTTGATTTCCTGCTCTGAGTTCAGTTCAGATGGTAGGCTGTGTGTGTGCGTGCGCGCGTGTGCGTGTGCGTGCATCAGATAGCACCAAAGGGACTGAGATGGTCCTCACTAAGCTATGAAAGATCCATTGATGAGACTCCATGTCGGGCTTGTGACGTAGGCAGAAAAAGAATTGGTCATTGGCTTTGGTTATACAATAATTATGACGCATTACATGCCATGTACGGTATCACCCACGCGAATAACGGACCTAGATAAGTCAAAACAAATTCACAAGCCTGTGCTCGATTAAGGCACCTGCTATCTCTGGTGATACAAATCTGAGGTACAGCTTTAAGCTGCACATCTAAAGAATTTTCCTTACTTTTTGAATACCTAAATACTTCAAGCATTGCTTTTTCTCGGCTCAAATAACAACAGAGGTGCCAGAATAAAACATTACCTCTGAGAAAGAGTCAAACAGAGTTCATCAGTAAAGTAAGGGTTACAGATAAGGGTTAAATAGGGCAGCAACTGTTTTGAAACACTGTCTTTGCAAATTAGTGTACAACAGAGGGAGACCTTTGCATCTACTGGGTATGCCTGTCCACTGACGTTAAAGATAAAGCGGTCACGTAGCTCCTCTTTCAGCAGGGCTCGACTTCGAGACTTCCTCCTTAAATGTCACATACTTGCTTTTAAATTATCAGTGGCCTTTAGAATGGTTCCTTTAATTGCTGGTCTTACAGTATTTAATCTAGTAATCCTAAGGTCCACAAAGATAACCAGACCTGATATAGCTTCACTTTTAAAGTGGGTGAAGACAATCCGACTGGAGAAAACTTGGGAAAGATTTGATGGAGTGCAGGAAATCCCAAATTATTAGAATATACACTACCAGTCAAAAGTAGAGATTCAAGTGTTCATTCATTTATTTATTGATTGATTTTCTTCAGTTTATCCAGAACCAGGTCACGGAGGTTGCAGGCTGAAGAGGGCAACCCAGATGTTTGTTTCCCTAGCCACATCCACCAGCTCTTCCTGGCTGATATCAAGGACTTCCCAGGCCAACAGAGATATATAATCCACCAGGCATGTCCTGGGTCTGCCCCATTGTCTCCTCCAAGTTGGGCATTCAGGAGGCATCCTGACTAAAGCCCAAACCACCTCAACTGGCTCCTTTCAATACGGAAGAGCAGTGGTTCTTCTCCAAGCTCCAAGTTTCTCACATTATCCCTAAGGGTGCGCCCAGGCACCCTGCATAGATTTTTACATTTACATTTACAGAATTTTAGCAGACACTTTAATCCAAAGCAACTTCCATTCTCTAACTACAGGAGGACTTTCTCCCTGTATAAACTTGGGGATGAGGGTTTTGCTCAGGAACCCAGTGGTGGTATGCTGAAGGTAGGATTCGCACCCATGATCTATCCTATCCACTAGGCCACCGCCACCATAGAAAACTAATTTCAGCTCATTCTTTCTGTCACTAAATATAGATGCAGGTTGGAACAAAGATAATTTGGTAAATAGAGAGCTTTGCGTTTTGGCTCATCTTCCTCTCCCGTAGCAAGACTATCACCGCCACCATGTCACCCTGTCAATGAGAAGGACGACGAACCCCCTGAATCCTCCAGCTCGGCCTCCTCCATGGAGTGTGTGTCTGTCAGATTAGGAACTCCTCTGGTCCTTCCTCTGTTCTTCCAGAACCTCTCCACTTCTACTGAGAACACCCTGGATAAGGACCTTCTTGCTCCTCCTGAGTTGTAGACAGTTTGACAGAATCTCTTTGACACCAAATTGAAAATCCTTCTCCATGGCCTCCCCAAACTCCATGCCCACCACTGCTGCAGCCCCTTTGTCCTGGCTGCACCTCTCAACTGATCCTGGATCCCCCAAGATAGCCTTGCCGCAATGTCTGGGCAGGTTCAGCCTGTATGAATCACATTGGGCCACCCCTCTTGTGTGCCTACCACCTGCAAGATTAGGGCCCAGGTGCAATGCAATATGGTATGCCGAGTTGGGGTGAAGGCACCGGCGGAATGGACCTGTGGTGCAGATTTAGGCAAAAAATGAATAATCCTCCAAGTGTCCTTTATACTCTGCCCACAAAAGTGTTCTTTCATACTACAGTGTGGAGCCCATATTTGATCAAATTTACTATCTGGACTGAATTAGTTTTGCATGGGGAGGTAGGCTAATATAACTGCTTCTTGGTGATTTTAGTCAAATCTGCCATCTGAGTAAGATTCATTGAAAGGACTAGGTGTTACAATCCCTAGTGTTTGCATCACATCTGATGGCGGATTCTTGAGAAATGGCTGCTATAAGGCTTTGCCAGCGGGACACATCATCAGTTGTGTGCCTCAGCATAACAGGATGTTTTGGCCATTTATCACAAGACACCCTCTGCTGAGGCAGGCCCACCGTAGGTTGATCAAGCTTGGGTGTGTGTCTTGCAGTTAGCTGTTCGCCTTAGCTGCCCAGGTGGTGTCACTCCTCTTCAGCCATGGCCAGTGGCTGGTCCTCTCGGCAGTGTTGGTCAGTTCTTCAATGGCCTGTCGATGAGCCTGTCCTCTGACTCCAACCTCCTTAAGGAGCTTTGTTGTTGTGCTGGCTACAAAGCCCCTACAGCCTACCTCCACCGGGCACACCTTGATCTTCCAGTCTCTGTCCTCTGCCTCATCTGCTAAGTTGGCATACTGCAGCTTCTTATGCTCACAAGCCTCCTCAATGGCGTCCTCCCAGGGCATAAGTTCAATGATGTAAGCAAGTTAGCAGGAATTAGACCAGAGGATAAGGTCTGGTCACAGGGTGGTTGTTACGATCTCCGAGGGGGAAATGAGCCTTTGGTCCAAGTCAGCTTGCATCTGCCAGTCCCTGGCTATATGAGTACAATTTATGAACAATTCTGGTGCTTTTATCTTCCATAAATGAACCATAGAAAACCCAGGTTATATTAACCCCATGGTAAACAACTTGCAGGTGAAATGCTATCTGTTCTGTAGGAAATTAGTTTGGGTGTAGAGGCACACAAATATACATTTACTTGATTCCAAGTAAATAGTTCAAATTAAGGAAATATGTAGTGTCTTATTTATGACTTCAAAACATCAAAACATGTAAAATTACAGAAACGTTTCAAGAAAAGATTCCATGCAGTGATGTAGGTTGGTTGTAAATCCCCTTGCTAATGAGTATGGTAATGGAATAATGTATTCCAGGGAGGTCTAATCGTACCCACAAAGGCCTGATTGATTGGAACATAAACCTACAAACAGCCACACAGACCCTTTGTTGACACCACTATTGTTTATGCTTAAAACAGCAAGTCAGATGGTTAGGGTAAATTAAATAACAGTTCTATTAAATGTTGGGACATGTTTTTGCAAATGTTTTGGTGTGAGGTCAGCAAGTAAATAAAGTATCCATTCCCATTTCTGACATTCATACCAATATTTCACATCCTATAAAACCTGTTCATTAACATTACAGATGTCCTGTGGTGAAGTTACATTACTCCTCCTCCCCAAGGAATATTATTCATGTCAAGTCAAGTCAAGTAGAGCTTTGTCAACTTTGTCAGCCATATACAGCCCAGTACACAGCAAAATTCTATCCTTCTTGGACCATACGCTGCTAACATAGACAGCAGCACATTCAGTCAGTCTAAATGTGACAAAGTATAAGTATAAATGAACACACTTGTCACAGAGGCAGACAAGCGATGACGGTCGAGATGAAAGCCCAAGTGTAGCGTGGTGGAAAAGCCCAAACGCAGACGCAAACGAGTGAGCTGGTAAGCCACGTGATTTAGTATGAGAACGCTTTAAACACGTAGTAGAGATTTCCATCAGGAAACTCATGTTCTCACATGCACACAGACAGATATATAAACGGTTCTGAGAACCAGAGTACTCATGTGTGTAGAGTTGAGGTGAGGGATGAGTCGATAGTGACATTAACCCAATGTCTGGTGCAGAGGAAACCCTATTTCCTGTATATATATCTTATGTGAGTCAGTTCCGGTGTCTGATGATGTCACGTGACCTGGTGTGTGTGACGGTACCCCCCACTGCAGGACCGGTACCAGACGGACCAGGCTGGGAGGATACCCGACCACGGTAGTCCTGGATGAGGGTGTCATCCAAGATGAACCGTCCGGGAACACAAGACCGCTCTTCTGGTCTGTAGCCCTACCAGTCGACGAGATACTGGGTGCCCCAGCCCTGGCATCGCAAGTCAAGGATCCGCCAACCAGGACCACCATCAATGATCCGAGGCGGAGGAGGAGCAGGAGCCTGGGGAGACAGAGGGGAGAAATACACAGGTTTAAGTTGAGAGTGGTGGAACACAGGGTGGATCTGGATGGAGGCAGGCAGCTGGAGCCAGAAGGTGACAGGGTTGATGTGGTGAGTGATCTTGTAGGAGCCAGTGAAGCTTCTTGAAGATTGATGTTTCTGGTGGAGAGGTAGACCCTGTGGACCAACTGCTGGACTGACGGTACGTCAACCTCCAGCTCCTGGTGTTCAAACACCGGAGGCAGGAATCTGTGACATAGCTCAAATTGGCTGAGTCCGGTGGCTGATGAGGTGAGGAGATTGTGTAATAATTCTGCCCAGATGAGGTAGCAAGCCCAGGAGTGCTGATGATCAGCCATGAAGCATCAGAGGAAGCGCTCCAGTTGTTGGTTGGTCTGCTCTGTCTGGCCATTGGTCTGAGGATGGTATTCAGAGGAGAGGCTGGTGGAGACATTGACCAGACGGCAGAAGGCACGCCAGAACTTGGCCGTGAACTGGGGCCCTCTGTCCGAGACGATGTTCTTGGGGAACCCATGCAATCGGACTACATGTTCGAGCACCAGTTCAGCGGTGGATTTTGCAGTAGGGAGTCCAGTCAGAGCCACCAGGTGCACAGCTTTAGAAAAGCGGTCGACTATGGTGAGGATGGTATTCTTCCCGGATGAGTCGGGTAGGCCAGTCACGAAGTCCAGTGCCATGTGTGACCAAGGTCTTTGAGGAACTGGTAATGGTTGAAGTTCACCAGCTGTGGGTTGGTTAGTAGATTTGGCTCGGGCACACACCAAGCAGGCCTGAACATATTCTTTTACTTCTTTAGCCATACTTGACCACCAGAAGGCTTTTTGGAGGAAGCTGAGAGTCATGGGTCCAATGGAGGACTTCTTTGCGCAAGCTGGTGGGGACAAATAGTCGACCTGGTGGAGTATCAGCTGGAGGAGGTTCCTGTCTGTACCCCTGGCGAACTCTGTCGTCTAACCCCACCAGCTAGGAGCCAGCTTCTGGTCTGGACCGCGCTGTGAGATGATGGCCCCTACGCCCACATTGGAGGCGTCCACCTTAACAACGAAGGGTTTGGAGGATGACTGTCTTATGGTCCCATGACGAAGGCCCTCAGCGATGTATTCCTCCATGGCCTTCTGTTCCCCCGCAGAGAGAGAGAACAGACGGCCGCGGGGTGGTACCATGCCTGGCAGGAGTTTGATGGCCAGGTCACGGTACGGGACGGGAATGGCCTCCCGGTTGATATAGGAGGCCTCGGACTCCCCTGAACATGTCTCGGCCTTAGCCTGGAGACAAAGCTCCTGACAGGTCGGGCCCCATGGGTGACCCAGGATGATGGGTGGAGCGGTGACTGTTGTGATGAGAAATGTGATTTCTTCAAGGTGATCATCAAGCTTCATAGTAATGGGTTTGGTACACTGAGTTATGGGGCTGAGAGAAAGGGGTCGACCGTCAATGGCTGTGATGGAAACGGGCCGAGATAATGCCTCGAGTTCTATCCCCACCTGGGCAGCATAAGCCTGATCGATAAAATTGCCAGCCACACCCGAGTCAACGAACGCAGAGGTCACAATGTGTTGGTGGCCCAGAAGGAGACATACCTGAAGGAGAAGCCGAGAAATGGTCTGAGGAAGGCAGGAGGTAGCAGCCAGCGGACCAGGTGAGTTCCTCCCCCAATTCACCTGGTCTGACTATTTCCCGGATGGAGAGGGCAGATGGTGCGATGGTGATCAGGGGAGACGCAATAGGCACACAGGCCTTTGCGATAACATTGTGCCTTCTCCACTGCCGACAGGAAGGAGTGTCCTAGCTACATGGTTCTCTGGATGAGTGGGCCTCTGAGGCAGATGGAGGTCGGAGAGACGCAGTGGGGGCAGTGGATGATGAAGGTGAGGAATCAGGAGCCCGGGTCCAGAGGGAGGAAGTCAGAGCAGGGTGATGGGTCTCTGGCCAAAAACGTCACATTTGCCGTCTGATCCATTCCATTCCATTTATCCGAGATTTTAGGCATGGTAGGAGGAGTAGAAGCACAGACAGAATCCTGGGAGGATGATTGCTCAGCAGATAGTTCGTTGTAAGCCGTCTGCACGGCAGTGAGGTCCACACGAACGCTTGTAGTCTCCGCACGGAGGTTCCCCACCTCCTGCTTCAGGCCTGCTGATTTATTAATTCCCAGAGACGGGCGATGTCCACTGGACTTACTTCAGGACCAGACATTCTGTCACGGAGGCAGACGAGAGGTGACGGTCGAGATGAAAGCCCAAGTGTAGCGTGGTGGAAAAGCCAAAACCCGGACACAAACGAGTGAGCTGGTAAGCCACACGATTTAGTATGAGAACGCCCCAAACACGGAGTAGAGAATTCCACCAGGAAACCCGCAGTCTCACATGCACACAGACAGATATATAAACAGTTATGAGAACCAGAGTACTTGAGGTGAGGGCTGAGTCGATTAACCCAATGTCTAGTGCAGAGGAAACCCTATTTCCTGTTTATATATCTTACGTGAGTCAATTCTTGTGCCTGATAACGTCACATGACCTGGTGTGTGTGACAACACTTTGTTAAAATGAAGAATTATGTTAACTATACTGAAGAAAACTATACCAAAAGGTCAATGTGTAAAACTGGTATAGCCTAAAAGGAGGTATTTGTGGGCCACTTTGTAAACAACATGACATCCAGATATCCAAAACACAAAAATGTATTTGTAGTGATGTGCTCTTACTTAAGGTATAATATAGTAAACATATTTTGTTTTTCATTTATATACTCCTAATTTTACACATCGGATTCAGTAATTGAAGCAATACTGCAGTGTCTATCTGCCTCTGTATTGCACTACCACAGACAATAATTTCATCATGTTCCCCTGTACTTTGAGTTTTTTTCCATCACGTCAATGGGTTCTCCTCTAAGTACAGGGAAATGCATCAAAATTATTGTTCGTGGTAGTGAACCATACAACGCACATACATAAGAGAATCACCAGGAACGAAACAAGTGAGAAATAAGGTACACATTACTGTGGCAGACATATAGTCAAAGCTCATGTTATCTTTTCTCTGTTATTTCTGAGAAATAATTCAAATGTCAGTGTTTATACTAACAAAGTTGGCCCAGACTTTTCTAAATGCAAAAGTGTACTTTTGGAGTTATGGCATCTTAAATAGAAATGGGTAGTTAGCATATTGTTGTTGTCAGGGCAAAACCTAATGATAAGAAGAAGGAAAAACACTTAGCTTTGAATGGAAGTTAATGTTACAATACCATAATACATTTTCTTGGCCCATTCCTTATGAAACTATAATTTTCAACTCAGTTATACTTAAAATGGTCAAAACAAAATACAAAAAGCATGGAGACACAAACCATAATATAAAGGACAACATTAAGCAACAGCTGTTGCACAACTGTATTTTATTAGCGAGGACATTTAAAAGAATACTGAGAATCTGCCAAGGTATGACAGTTATATCTCATCCACATTCAGTTCACAAAACTGGATGACAATGACTGTCCTGCTCTTGAAGCATGTTCTTTCCTCCCTAAAACGGATGATCTGACTTACCCTCAGACTTCCAATAGGATTTATGTGGCCTACAGTTGCATGAGCCTGCACTGAATGGGTAAGCACACTCTCAAATGAACCGCAGCCAGAGTTACGCTCTGCCCTTACAGATTTATGGAGTCAGTGAATAACACCAAGATCTCAGGGGAGGACTGGGAGACCAAGCTTTTGCTTGATATAATTCTTTTCTGACAGAGCAAATAAATCAACACTGCATAACAGAAGGAGAACCTCGGCAGCCATTGTTGAAAGACTATTCAACGCAAAAAGAACGCATTAAAAGACAATAAAGCAAAACGCAGCAGTATGACTGAGTGTCAATACCACAATCTAAACTATAGCTGCTTATTATCTGTATCAATTATTATGTTTTCCATTCTATCACAGATCACTGGACTAGATAGAGATAAAAAAAAGAAAAAAAAATCAACAAAGCTCAGAAATGCTGATCAGTAAAACCAACAATTACATGTGCAGCTCATTTAGGCCTCATCAACATCCAGGCCAAGACACACACCATCCATCATCATCTCAGAGAAAGAATAGTTTCAGAAACATGCCCTTGCTAACAAGACAAAAAAAAGAAAAAGAAAAGCCTGAGAACACTCAGTCCTGTGTGCTGTTCACCACACGCCTCCTTGCAAGTAATACGGTTTAGGCATTGGCTGTTCGTCTATGAGACAAATGGGCTGTAGATTTGTTTCATTAGATCAGAAGGTTCTAAGGTCATTCGAAGTAGACACCAGATGGAATACAATCAGTGACTAAAGCAGGAGCTGGAAAAAGAACTTCACAGCCAGGACTGATTCGATTATGTGTGAGTGTTCTTCTCCTCTATGCCTAGAAATGGGGCTGAGCACCGATACTAAGAATGCTTCTTTGAGAGAAGTCTGGCCATTTCGCTCCTTTCTAAGCTTTCATTACGGAACTCCTCGGCTTATAAAACATACCCTCTTCTCCATTTAGAATGGTTTCGGTGAAGCTAGTGTTAATAACTGTTTGTATTTTTGTTTCGACATCATGCATGCGATTGACAGTGAAGGAACCACAGCTATACTGGCACAGATTTGGCTCTGTGGTGTCTGGTGATATCAACAGAAACACTGAGACGTAGTCACTCTCACAAATACTGGTGGGAACTGAGGATAACATTGTTTTATGTTCGTAAAATGACCATCTTCGGGTAAAAACATTGCTTTTGGAACAGTGGTTTCGACCAAGGGCGTCATAAGGCCTGGACATCTGAAGCCACAGGCCTGAATGGTTTATGAATAGCACCGTATTTAAAAAACTAATAAAAAAATAGCCAACAGCCTGTCATTCCAATCATGTCATTCCAGTCATCACTGATTCTGCTGCTTTCATGCAGATATTGGTACACCCTGCCAACAAATCAACAAATCACCACAACAAAACTATAGCTGGAATGTTTCAAAATCCAAACGCTTCTATTTTGACAAAACAACTCCCCTTCCAACAAGTGGAACCACCACTAAAATCGCCACAGCTGCTAAATCCATGTCACCTCCACCACCTCAGAGAGAGAGAGACAGAGAGACAGAGAAATAGAGAGAGAGAGACAGGGAGACAGAGAGAGACAGAGAAATAGAGACAGAGAGACAGCGAGACACAGAAATAGAGAGAGAGAGAGAGAGAGAGAGAGAGAAAGGAGAGCCATCTGAGTTCAACAGACCAGTGTGGGCCTTCTTCTGATGACCGAAGGAAAACAGGTCTGTGACCTGTTTTAGACCTTAAGTTTGAAAGGTAAGCTTTAGAAATCTCCAGTGAGGGTAAGGGAGTCGACACACTTCCTATTGGCCAGTCACAAGGAAAGGAGAGCTTCTCTTTCTAACTCCTTCCTTCTCTTCTTGCTGTTAGCGTGACCAGACAGCTTGACCCTCGAGTTCTGATTCCTTACTGAATCTCTTTTTTTTGTGGCCAGGGTTAATTCACTGGTCAGAGCATGCTCTCATTCCTCTCAAAAAGAAGAGACATTTGGACAAGTTCTTAATGGACAGAAGATAACAGAGAGATTGCAGATTGCCTTTAGTTCTACAGTCTGGGGGTTCTGAAATGTCACTGTCGTCAGAACATAACAAGCCGAATGATGTTACACGGCGGAGCAGGTAAAGGTTTGCAGCAAGCAGACAAGCTTTTCTCCCATGCTTGTTTTTGCTCTCCCATGCTTGTGGCGTTTCAAGTCAAGATGTCTTGAATTCAATGTGGGTATTGTCAGAAGACAAGAAGCCTCCAGAGCACCATGTCCTTCATAATATAATAAGTTGCACTGAATTACTACTCCAGCTAATGACATTACGACCTGGTGACACCAATTTAGTCCACTTAAACCAGCCTCTCCGTTCCTAAGCCCTCTTGCTGTCCGAGAACAGGGAAGAGCGCCTCCAGCTGCTCACCAAAGGAATTGCATTGGAGAGGCCATGATGGACAGATGAAGTACAAACATTTGCTAATCCTTGAACCCAACGATAAAGTAATTAGCATAGTCTGAAGTGCTTTTGAGGTTTAAGATTGAACTTGGCTTGTCCAAAGCAAATCCTGAGCTGAGGGGGGAGGAGATGGGCAACACAGCTTAAACTAAGCCGTGTTGTACATAAGTTCATCCAAGTGACAAATGGAAGGAAGAATGCCGAAAATGGGAGCAAGGGGAGGGACAGAACGGCGAGAAAGAGAATAAAAAGATATGTTCACGCATGAGCAGAAGCCATTAGAGGGCCACTGAAAAAGCCTCTGAAAGATGTTCGAAGAGACAATCCAGTCACACACACACACTCACACACGCTGTCATCACTCTGAACTGTCTAAGCATCTGGCGTTTGTATCTGCAGCACCCAGAGAGAAGCTCCCACATTTGTCAGGGGGCACTGGGCCAGCAATACTGGGGCTTGATCACTTTTACACAGATCCTTGTAACTGGATCCTGTTACACTTGTATTTCTGTCTGGACTTCATGGGTAAGCTGGAATTCATGGGTACCTGAAAAATGTCCCCACCACCACCACCACCACCACCACCACCACTGTTTTCCATCATACCACGGACATTTGGTCCCCACAAAAAGCAAAACACACACGCATGGAAAGACACGCATTCATAAAATAATGTCATTTAGACTCTTAAGAGCCGCAGCCACACACCTTCCCCTCATACGAATGCAGACAGGAAGGCCATGTAATTAGATCATCTAATGAGTGATAAGGAAATACTGAGAAAATACAAAGCACTCTGTTGAAAACAAGCCAAGCAATGCGGCTAAAGATGAAATCATACATCCTGTTGGAGATAACTGGGTTATCAAGAAGCATCTGGGGTTGAGACAAAGTCCTCGCATGTCATGTAGTCATGTGGGCTAGAATGGAATGGCATTGAATAGCCTATGCGTTTTGCTGGAATATGAAAAGCTTTCACAGCAAAATTTTGTTCTTTTTTTTTTTACCCCTTGTGTGAAACTTGGCGAGCATTCACAAGTCTTCATAAATAATAAGCAGTCTGAGCCAGAGGTTTTCATCTTCATCTATTTCATTGTTAATACATTTCCTGGTACCAGGGGCATCGCTAATGTTGTGTCCTATAAAAGAATATAATATTGGGCCTCCAACATTATAGAATATTCTTTTTTAAATAGTGTTCTTTGAGGTACCCCTGAGAAGTGCTGGGTCCTTGGAATCGTCCCATACACCCCCTCCCCCTTTATGATGCCCTGCCAGGCTCTACAGTTAGAATTCATGTTTTTAATTTGCCTGTGAGGGTGGGTGGGGTTGTGGAGGATCTTTCTTACAAAAGAAAGTAAGCGAGACAAAAACGTTAGAGGGTCTTTCTTACAAAGTTGACCACATTCACCTTAGTGACGGCTCACGTGATCAGCCTCTGACAGGAAGGAAGAGTCAGATTGAAAACACAGCTTCTCATAGGTCCTGAAAAGTTTGAATGATCCCCGTTTGCTGAGACCTCAGGAAACTGTTAGCTTGACTGAACGCAAAGAAAAAAGTTTCAGTCTTCATCGAAGAGTTTTATGAGAAAATCCTCCATCGGTTTCCTGAATTCATCATAAGCTGATTATCTCGGCGCTTGACGGCCCTTCCGCTTTGACTGTTTGCACAGTTTGAAGTGGCCCAGTGGGATGTCTGTTTAACTGTAGCTGAGTTTAATGGTCTGGATGCAAGATGTGTGCAGTACTGAATAAATTAATCGGATCTAGATGAGCTCAGCTGGGAGACTGTCTGTGTCTGTCCTGCGTCAGAAAGTGTCCACGTGAGTTGTAGGCCTTTGGTGTTAGAGATAAGTGGCGAGGTGAAAGGAAATGAGTAATAGCAGTGATGTAATGTACCGTTATTTGCAGTTCAACAAACAATCCGTAACAAAAGGGGCTTGTACATTTTTCCTCAGCCAACTGTGAGGAAGGTTCACTGCAAATATAGAACCAATACAAAAATACACGCTGACTCCATGACCAGGGAAAACAGAAACATATTACATAAACAAATTACACCACTCAATATTGTATTATCAAAATACAGGGGGTCCTTGGGTTACTATAGTCTCGCCATACGACGTTTCGCGTTTAAAACGCTCACTCCCATAAAAATTTGAGACGCGAGTGTTTTGGCGTACGCCGTTGTGCTTACAGACTACCTGGGCGAAATAGTCTGGAGAATACGCAGTAAAGCGGAGCATGAGAGAGGGAAATAGTGTCCCCCAGTACGCTTACCTACGCCATTTTGGACTGTTAAAAGTACAAGTACAGTATATTTATGTCCTTTTCCTTTTTCTGTGGCTTAGTTGCGATTCATGTTCTAGATTATTCTTGTACAACTGTATTAGGATAGGTAAGTGACTTCGGCTAGGGTGTGTTTCAACGTACACCAAGATTTGGGCTACATCTTTGCCGTAGGAACGGCTCTGTGTTGTAACTCGAGGACCCCCTGTAATAATAATAAGCCTGTCTACTATTTTAACATGCTGTAATACTATGCTTTAGTTTCTATTTGTTTTCTGCTGGAAATTTTCAGGGAATGATTCAGCCATTGAAACCACTCCTGTTGTTCGGCAGAAAATGTCAAGAGGTGGACAACCTGCAAGCATGCAGAGTTACCAGACATATCTTAACTGCACAATGTGCAAAATGGCACAGATGATGGGCCTCTTAAGGTCAGAGTGCTGCATGGCCTCGGGGCCCCGCTGCAGAATCAGTGGCTCGTTCCTTCAAGAAGGAATCAGGAGCAGACGGGAGCACTTGAGTGCAGCCTGTGCTGCTGTTGACCAGAACACAGCCAATTTGGGTGTAATCAAAGGCTTGACCAGTTCCACAGGCTTTGCCCATGTGTTATCACGCACAACAGTAACTCTTGACTCTACAAGCCAACATACTTGAGACAAGTCTAAAAAATCAATTTCACACTAGTTTGTAGCAAGCAGCATTTGACTCCAATTAGGATTGCAACATTCTTTTTGCTCGAAGCAGACCCCAAAATTGATTTACAAACCGAATCAAGTATTTGATGGCCCATTAAACCCTTAACCGAGTTTGGATGATAAAGAAAACGGTAGAGGCTGGTTAGGTTGGGAGTTGCTCCACTGGAGAAGTCACATGGTCCACTGAAGCCAGAGGAACTCTGTTCCCCTCTACCTGCGACACAATGTAGAACGGATGTCAGCTGAGCAGTGTGACCAGCATTAGTGTGGCTCACAGGAGGGCTTATTGTCTTCTACTGGCTAGGAATACCATCAGTGTTCCTGAAAAGCTACCACTTTCATTTTTTTCTTTCTGTCAAGAAGCCTCTTGCAAACAAGCCAACGTATGAAGTACTTGGACATCAAGCCGAAGAATACATTACATGTAGGAACCACAGAATGTCCAGATGCAAATGTAGGGGTAGCTAATAGGAAAAGAGCTGGAATGTGCGCCATCATTCACTTAGTTTTATCCCCAGCTGCTGATAAATGGGAACATATGGAATGAAAGACTCCAAAGCCAACACACACTGATAAAATCAGAGAAAATTTGAGAAGAAGCATTGGCGAATATCTCCAGAACAAAGTGGCGATCTAAGCACGAAGTCATTCAAACCTGTGAAGAATGAGTCGTGGAGCATGTTCAGCTTATTTAATACTTAAAATTGTTATACAGACCCAGTTCTAAATTACTGTATTTGCACTGTTGAATTCATAAAAAAACAACAACAACAAAAACAGGAAAAACTAACCACATCCCACAGAGCAAAAACAACTTCACAGATCCTTGATTGTAGGGTAATCTGACATGGTCTGCATAGCTTTATTGCGGTTTTCTTTTTGACTTTTTACACGTACTAGTAATAAAAAAACAAAAAAAATCAATCAATCAATTCGTGTTTGGTAGCCTATTGGCACTTTCCTGGCTTTTTCCTTCCAAAGTGATGGTCTAGCCACCGCCACTGAGTAGCAATTTGAGTGAAACATTTGTGGTGTTTATTTCTCTGTGATCCATGTTCCAAATACTAGTGGAAAGAGAAAGGCATGCCGATCATGTCTCTCAATCGCATTTTCGTATTGGTGGAATAAAAAATAGCACATTTTCTGTACAGACCGTTATTGACACCATGTGTTGACTATCATGCCTTGGCTCCTCTTTTGGAAGTGTATCTCAGCTCTGTTTCCAGAGATCTTGCTCAGAGCAAAACTGTCTATGATTTGAGTAATATTTGATTGTGGGCCACCCTGAATTTTGCTGTGGATTATTTTCTTATGCACTGAATACTCAAGAGAGATCACCTGATCTCTCCAATATCCAAATCTAATTTGTGACGAGCAATGCAGATATGACCATAAAATCCTCTCCATGTATTGTTACTAAATTGTATTTCACAGTCTGTGTTTTTCTAATCCTAGTTTCACTCATGTAGTTGATGGGAGTTTCCAGCATGTCCGGTACTGTGTGGGTTCATCCATCTCCATCGTTACTTTTCTCCACTATGCTGTGGAGCCTGCGGGCGCGGACGCGTGGCAGCTGTTCGTAAGTGCTGAAGCCCAGCCGAGTGTTCTGCTGGGGCAGGCAGTACAGCAGCAGGTGGCTTCTTAACACCTGGACAAGCAGAGAACACAATGTTTGAGTGTGTGTGTGTGAAAGAGAGAGAGACAGGCAGAGAACACAATGTTTGAGTGTGTGTGTGTGTGTGTGTGTGTGTGTGTGTGTGTGTGTGTGTGTGTGTGTGTGTGTGTGTGTGGGAGAAAGAGAGAGAGAGAGAGAGAAAGACAGAGAAAATGAGAGGAGAAGAGCAATAAACAGTTACAGAAGGGTGGTT
>JBBPCX010120584.1:0-20066 GCA_037974365.1 Hydrocynus forskahlii
GACTGTCCCTGTTACTAATGACTGTAAGACTGTCCCTGTTACTAATGACTGTAAGACTGTCCCTGTAACTAATGACTGTAAGACTGTCCCTGTAACTAATGACTGTAGGGCTGCAACTATCGAATATTTTTGGAATCGAGTATTCTGTCGATTTTTTCAACGATTAATCGAGTAAGCGGATAAATCATACTTTTGTGTTTTTAAACAACTATATAAATAGTGTGTTATGAGCACGGACTTTCCGAACCGCATTGCTCTGCAGGGCAAGCACTCAGACACTTCAAACTCCACCGGCTGACAGATCTCCAGGAGAGCTTTCCAACGAGACCAAGCATGAAGCTCTCCTTCCTGGGGAACCATAGTAACGGGCACGCGAACCCATCATTTGATGGGTCTTTCAAATGAACCGCCCGCATTGTTCTTTACGGGGGTGGACGTGGGGGGGCTCTACAGCCGGAGTCGGGGGGCGAGCTGTCTTCCCCTAAGGCACCCGGACTGGCTAGCAGCACACCTGACTCTCGTCTCCTATCGCCAGTTAAAGTCTGGCTGTGCTCCTCTAACTCTGAAACCTTCTCCGTCAGATATGTAACTAATGTACAACTTTACGCTAGTGCTTGTGACGGAGAGAGGGGCTGGGCTGAACTAAACATGCCACACTCCGTGCAGAGAGGGCGCTTGCTAAACTCCACACTGAAACTTACTGTTTATCGGACCAGTCGTCTCTCGTCTGTGGGCTGATGACGATGTAGACCGATGGAAATAGTCCAAAACGTTAAGTTAACTCACTAAGGTATAGTTAGCGGCTAAAACAGTACAAACACACTAAGACGCTGAGCAGCACCGGCGGCTACACTGCACTAGGTTGTCCGCCTTACGCAATGTTAAATGGTCCCAGACTTGAGACATTTTCTGCCTTTTACACACACAAGGATCCGCCATTTCCATAGAGATCAAAATAAACGTGCCCTCTTAAATCTTTGAAATGCGCGTCAGTTACAACAGTCTGTGTGAAACAGTGATACAGGAGCTGCGCAGTGTCTACAAAGCAGGAATGATACAGTAGCAGAGACATTTTATACAGATGGACTTTGGTGACGTAAATTAAACGAAGCCTTGAGGTTAAATCTTTGCCTCGATCATTTTTTGTAATCGAATTATTCGAGTTACTTGAATAATCATTTCAGCCCTAAATGACTGTAAGACTGTCCCTGTAACTAATGACTGTAAGACTGTCTCTGTAACTAACAATTTTAAGTCACTCTGGATAAGGGCATGAGCAAAATGCCATAAATGCAAAAGTGATCAAAGCTACGGAAACTTGAATCCTTAACCATTGGCGCCCAGTTAAAATTCCTTAAACGAGGCTATGGGCTGAATGCAATCAAATGCTCACAGTTTTATTTCAATATCTATTGTAACGTCTTCCCAGAAAAGTCGAGGCTTTTGCATCAAAGTGAGGGACAAACTACCCTGTTAAAGTTTTGATATTGGAAGAAAATGGATTGAGCAGGTGTCTAATACAGGAGTGTTTATACCAAGGGGTCACCAAGATGGTGCCCCCAAGGACCACATGAGTAGCCCACAGACCTGCTCTAAAAACAGCACAACTCACCAGTGAGCAGCGTCTAACAATTAATTTTATCCTGTTGATATTCTTCTTTAATCACATTTGCATTTATACAGATTTGAAAATGAAAATATAACAAAAAGCATTTCAAACATGTTTATTATACATGAAGTTTAGATAAGTTTAGGAAAAGTCTGTTCCGGTGTATCAAACTGGTAGCCCTTCGTATGGCTCAGCACCCGTGAAGTAGCTCTCAGTTTCTAAAAGGCTGGTGACCCCTGGTTTATACATTACTTATGTATCTCTGTGTCTCTCTCTCTCCGCTCCAGACTATGATTATATCTCTATGTGTTTATAGATTACGTGTGTAAAAGTTTGTAAGCAGCACCTGTGGTGTGCAGATGGGGATGGGGACTCCGCCGCTGATGGTCCCGCGGCGGATGTTGGGCTTGCTGGACGGCTTGCGGCGGATGGTGGCTGTCTGAGGCTGCCGCAGAAGAGGCTCAGGGTCCACCAGCAGGCTGACAGTGGACGCCGGTCTCTTACTCTGGAACAGTTTGCGGTAGTTCTGGCTCAGGTCGCTGTTTCGGGGAATGGTGGAGGACTTGTCAAAGTCGGACTGACTGTGGGCATCATCTCCACCGTGGAGAGAGATATAATCATAGTCTGGAGCAGAGAGAGAGGGAGAGACAGACACAGAGATACATCAACTGAATGTGTAGTGTATAATGAGGACTAACAGACAAATGGATGAGTTTTATTATTATTAGTTAATGCCCGGGCAAGGCATATTTTAATCATCTCTATATTCTATATTAAGCCCAGTCCGGCTCTGATCCAGTTTCTGATTTGGTCCGGTTTCTTTTTCTTTTAAAGGCAGTTTTATAAGACAAAGAGCGAAACTGGATGGACTGGATTGATCCACGCCCCATTTTTATCATTTCCTAAAATATATTAAAATAGACCCATACAGATAAAAAACTCTGGCATTGAGGATGCGTGACCGTGGAAAAGGGTTCTTCATGCAAGGGTTTTCTGAAATGTGTAATGGAAATCATCCACAAAAATAACTACTTGATGAAAAAGGTCAGTCCACAGAAAGACCATCTCACAAGATTTGCTTACAGTGATGTACTTTACATGCGAATAAGGTGAAATCACCATGCTGGGGTATATATACAGAATGGCAAGTTCTCAAAAGACCTGGTGGGTCATGATGAAGACGAGATAAAATTTAAAAAAAAGTCAGTCTGTAAAATACTAGTCAGAAACCTACCATATAGAGGAGGTTCTTTCTTTACCGCTGAAAAAGAACAATAAAGTGGGTTTAACTTGTATAGAAAACCTCCAAACAGGCACATAGACAGCAATCCACTGTAAAATGTGATAGGTGCCAAACTTTGTGGTGTGAACAAATATTCACTCACAACAAAAGTGAACAAATATTCACTCACACAAGTCTGCATAAAGTCACATTCCTGCTTATAGTGAGTGATGTCTTTGTTAAAGGGCAGGAAATTGGGTAAGACAGATATGTATACACCGAGCTGGGCTATACAAAGAAAATTCAATATCTCTGTATGTTTCAAACATCTCATAGTATCAAATAATATGTACTTTAGCATTAATGAAGGGTAATGATCCCTAAGTGCTGCTACACCATAATAAAAAAGAATGTGCTTCAAACTAGATCTAGCTTATTGTGACTGGACTGTTTTGTTGTTTTCTTTTTTTAAAATGACACCAAAGGAATCCGTTTACAGTAAAGAATAAGCAGACAGAAAGCACATTTATGGAAAGGAAACCAACTAATCATTTAATCCTGTGTTATATTAACTGCTCTGACAAAACAGTAAACCATATAAATGACTCACTGCAGTTACTAGTTACTAGTAAAGTACACAAAACAATTAAAAAGCTAAAAAATTGTACGCTGGAAAATATCTACTTTATGGGTATTACATAAATATTATGCTCATTATCTATCAAATAAACGGTTAATATGTCGTTAAACGTGAAAAGCAGTATCACAATATATCGTATAACAATATATCATCCAACCCTACATGTACATAAAAAAAACAACCATCTGTATGACTATATTAAAGACATTGGCTTCATGCTAAAAGAATGTGCAGCGTCTGTGGTGACGTGTGTGTGTGTGTGTGTGTGTGTGTGCGTGTGCATACTCACCGTGCTGTGAGGGTATAGTGTCTTCAGAGCAGGAGGGTGTAGTCGTCTGGGTGCTGTATCCACTGGAGCAGTGCAGTGAATCTCGACTTGTTCGAGGCGCTTCAGAGTTCAATCCGCTGCTCAGCGTCAGAGCCAGCTGCTCTCGGGCAGACTGTGGCTAAAACAAGAGACAACCAATCAGAAGAGCAACAGAAAGAGAAAGAAAAAAATTACATAGATATTAAGGATGTACTTTAATTGTAGGTGGGTGACCAAAACAAAATAGTTTTGTAACATAAGTGCATCTGCATCCAGGCAGGTGTACTAGTCAAATGCTCATTCTTCATCAAATTCTCCACAAGTGGGTGAGTGCATATGCACAGAACTATGCAGGCCTGAATAATTGAGTCATATAGTGAGGAGCTTTATTATGCTGTGGGAGCCTTTCACTGTTTTGATACATTTGCCTATTAGAGGGAAGGGTGACTACAAATAAATATATAACCTCCATTGCATGGTAATTTTAATGTAGCTGGCAGCTGGATGGCCTAGTGGTTAGGGCGTTGTGGGTTCGACTCCCAACTGCTGGTGTCACCACGGAAGTTCCCCTCCCCACTCACAGCTCCCCGGGCGCCCCCATTGGTGGCAGCCCCTTCTTCACTTGGTGAATGGGTTAAATGCAGAGAAATAATTTCACACTGTTCACACGCTGTGTTGTGCTGTGGTGTGTTCACGTGTGACTATAAGGGTTAGTAAATTAAATCAATTTGTCACTTTTCTTTCCACTGCCTTAACCAAGACACTCAATACACAACCAACACTCAACTAAAAACTTTAAACATAAAACTGAGGCCCAGATTTTTAGCTATTATGTCCAGTGGTTGTGCTGTTCAGAGTCAGTCAGCTCTATAAAGTTGCAGCAAATTGTTGACATAATTATCTACATAAATACAGTTCATACATTGATTTGTGTTATTCATGGTTTATTCATAGTGTTTGATTCAGAGTGTGTGCACTACTTTTTGAAAGTACTCAGACATGAAGGAAGTGGGGGTTATGAAAGTAATGGTGGATCCACACCCGAGTATTTGTTGCTGTCGTTACTGAAGATCAAGAACTGCACTCTTTACAAGAACAAGATTAAAAAACTGTTAATATCAGCTGTGTGTATGTGTACCTTTCCAGATGTGGACTGTGCTCTGGCTCTTTCTCCGTGTCCGCTGTAGGTCTGGTGGGGCGGAGGCATAGAGGTCCCATTCTCAGAGCCAGGGTTAATCTGACTTGACCTGGACTGACTGTTAACACCACCATCCTATAAAACACAACCATACAAATAAATTATAACCTGCAACACAATTCACAAACTACTACACAACGCTAAACGTCATGCAACACCACTGACATCACACTGTCCATTCAAATCAACATGACCTTCCACCAGAGCTCTAGGATGAACAAAATGCCTGTCAATCAGCCTGAGCTGTAGCTGCATTATAGAAACATCCTAACTCTAAATCTTCAGTTTACTCACCATAACAGCTTCAGTTAGGACTGAACTTAGGACCGTAACTATAACAGAATAACACATGTTTAGTTTTTTATCATCTTATCTTAGATCCAAATAATCAAACAGTATCACAGAAACATCCCACTACACCTAACTTCCTTTTCCATCGTTTGCAGTTCTACTGAAAACACAGTATTATCAGTTTTAGCACATTCATTATCATTAATGCCACTGTGCTGGTTTAATTATTCAGACTGCAAAATGATGCGTGATAAGTGTTACGATTTACTTTGCAGCAATCTCACGGCCATGAAACTAAATATCATGACTTTTAATCCTGTCAAAAAAAAGTGCAAATGTGCAGTTTTATCTTAGAAACAACTAATACTGGGCTCAGTGATGTATTTGGATTACACTGCACAGTGTTATTGGCTAATACAGTCATCTTATAAAGCGAAGAGTACTCAATTTGCACACAGATATTTTAACAGGTGACCAAAATGAAATCATTGAGTATTGAACCAAACTGCACATCACAGTGAGGATCACAATGTTCTGTGGAGAGTTTGTAGACATTTAAAAGCTTAACTTGTTGAATGTTAACCTAACACTAACGATAGGAAATTTCTGACACTGGAGTATAAATGTGCCTGTGAAAATGAGGGAGAACGCAGGACGGTGGATCATCTGGGCAGGGCTAATTTCTGCCTGGACAGAAAGGCTGTATGATTCAGTCTGTGTTCATGTTATAAAAGTAATATGTGACTAAACCAGTATTTACTTCAGTGATCAGGTTTTGTGAGCAGATAAAAGTCCTGAAGAGACAGCCTTCAAAAGTCCTGAAGAGACACCATTTAGAAGTGTTTTCAAACAGAAACATTAACCATATCTAAAGTCACATGGGGGTTGTTCAAGGGCTTGGAAGAACAAAGACCCCCATAAAATAAGCTTTACAAACACACACTATTTGTCACCTCCACACACAGTATTTCCACCATGTCCACAAGTATCCAGACAACCCTTCTAAGGAGAGCTACTTTAAGGTGCACCAGTCAAGAGTTCAGTGGCACACACAGCTTGTGTAACTGTCATAAAAAAAGCAGTGATCAAAACAATGGACCTCTGGAGCAGCTGCATTTGAGCTTAAAATCACCTTTCCTATTGGAATGCACCACCTGAAGGGATATAAAGCCTTCAGTATTGGGCTGTGAAGGAGCTAAACTACATTTTATGTAGTAATGGAGCTCCATCCAGTCCCTTCCAAATGAGTCTGTGATCCAGAACTATTCATCCACTATCAGCACCTGATCTCACTAACACTCCTGGGGCTGAATGCAGTCAAATTCTCAATATTTCACAGCAAATTCTCACAGCAAAGTTCAAGTCACTAACTCTTGCCTACAGAGTGACATCTAGGTCAGCACCCAGCTATCTTAATCCTCTCATTCAGGCTTATGTTCCTACTCGCTCCTTCCTCTCCTTCTCCATCGTCTGGCTCTGCCACCCTTACACACAAGGTAAACCCAGTCCAGACTGGTCTCATTATGGTTCACCACTGGTGGAATGAGCTGCCTAAGACAACAAGGGCAGCAAAATCCCTCTCTATCTTTTGAAAAACCTTCTGAAGACTCATCTATTCAGAGAGCATCTCCTCTTCTAATGCACTACTCTTTCATAAATTTAGCACTTAATATTTGCCTCTGGTTCTCACACTGTCCTGAAGCTTGATTGTGTTCTCATATCGTTTGTCGCTTTGGATAGAAGTGTCTGCCAAATTATCGTAGTAGTAACAGTACAGTAGAGCCCTCTCAGAAGAGTAGAGACTCTTATACAGAGGTAAAAAGGGAAAATCTCTCTTTTATTAACCTTGATTTTATGTGCCAGTCCAGCATGTTATCCACTAACCATTCATAAGCCCAAAGCAGAAACCTTTCTCACACCACCTTTATGTGGACTGAGAAAACAATACATTTTGGTATCTTGTAAGTCAAAGAAAACCAGGGGAACATTAAAATATTAAAATGTTAAAATAATAAAATATCTTTAGTCATTCACAATAGAACTATACCAGACCTACAAGACCTTGTGAGAATATTTTAATGACAAACTAACAGCTGCAATATTAAAACCTCTTGTATTCAGCTTAAGGTCTTTATTTGAAAAGATTGAACTTAAACCTAAAGAACCTTCTAACACTAATCAGCCATAATGTTAAAACAACTTATCTAATATTGTGAAGGTCCCACTCATGCCATCAAAACAGCTCTGACTTATTGAGGGACGGACACCACAGGACTGATGCTCATGTGCCCGTTGTAGGAGCTTTTGTTGGTGTAAATGCGTCGGCGTGAGCCCTCTGACCTGTCTGCAGCCCCATATACAGCAAGCTGTGCTGCACTGTGTGTTCTGACACCCTTCTATCAGAGCCAGCTTGAACTTTTTCAGCGCTTTGAGCTACAGTAGCTGTTCTGAGGGATTGGACCAGACAGGCTAACTTTCACTTCCCACACACATCAGTGAGCCTTGGGTGGCCTTGAGTGTTGCTGATTCAATGGTGGTTCTTCCTTGGACCACTTTTGGTAGGTACTGACCACTGCACACTAGGAACACCCCACAAGTTTGGTCGTTTTGGAGATGCTCTGACCAAGTCATCACAGTTTGGTCCTTGTCAAGGTGTCTCAGAGTCTTACACTCACCCATTTTTTCTGCTTCCAACACATCAGCTTCAAGAATTGCTAATATCAACCCACCCCTCGACAGGTGCTACTGTAACAAAATACTCAATGTTTTTCACTCCACCTGACAGTGGTTCTAACTGACCGTTGTATACAACAATCACAGACACACAGCTAGTACATATGTACAGAACAAATACAACATCTAACAAAGGTCAAACACGCTCACAAACACATTACAGACACTCCACCACGTCCACACTGAGTCAGTGCTCACAGTGTTCCTGTGGCGAAGGCAGGGGCCGCGATGGCCTAAACGGGGGGCTGTGGGAGAGTTCCCCTCGCTGAGAGAGCGAGAACCTCCTGCTCCCCCAACCAGGAGGAGAGGAGTGGGAGAGCGCTGAGAGTGAGAGAGAGAAGGAAAGAAAAAACAGGAGAGCAAAAGGGCACGAAAGAAATAAACAAAAAAAACCATTAAAAAATTAAGAACAAATAGAAACGAATGGAAACAAGAAAGAGGCAAGGAGGAAGAAAATGGGGAAACAGAAAAAAAGCAGAGAGCGTGAGCAAAAAGAAGAGGGAAGATGGGAAGAAAGCATGTGAGAGAAAGAAGGGTGGGATAGAAAAGAGTGAGAGACAAGAGAGAGTGAGAGAAAAAAATCACAGAGAAGCAGTGCATTAGGTGAGTCTGTGAAGCTGGTTTCTCCTGATTTGATTATTTGCACAAATGAGTGTCTGAGCACAAACTATGAGTGAACTGACTGTGTTTTAAAACTGATCAGTGAGAGACAACAAACTAAAAACGAGGGAAGAGATGAGAGTGATGGCTGTTTACCTGTCCAGTTTCTGGTCCTCGTAGATGAAGACCATCCACAGCACTGGAGATGGAGTCCAGAGAGGGCACATGACGCACTGAGGTATAGTTACTACAGAAAGACAAAATGAAGAGAGGAAGGAGAACGACAGACGTCATCAATTACAAACCCAACAGCGGACGCAAGTGACGGTGGATATAACTGACTGTTTCTGTTTCCTGGCATCTTTCCAAGGCAAAACTGTTTTAAAACAAAGCTTATGCACATGACTGTGGACAGCAGAGATTAAACCAATCAAGACATAACAAGTAAGTCTCAAGTCTTGACAGTAAAGCCCTGAGTCAAGACAAATCAGTCCCAATTACTAAACTGTGAAGTCAGAATTCTATAGAAGGCAGAATGAATTCCACATCAAAAGCAACACAAGTAAAATTTCAACAAACAAAGGTAGTGAACACATCAAATGTTTGCATAAACACCTAGCTAATGCTGAATTAATACTTTATTGTGAATTTTCCTTCCATAAATGTCGATATTTGACCTAATTCTGTTGATAAACAGAACCAGTAGCTTAGCTCACTAACCACACAATAAAAATTGTCAGTTACATTTTATAATGATCTAATTTTTACATTTTTAAATAAATCATTATGATAAATTGTGCCAAGATCACAGTGTTTCCATGTGAGGGAAATATGACAGCAACGCTAACTAGACAACTAACCATTAATTTAAATGAGCAAGGCTCAGGTATTAAGGCTTACAGTACTGTGCAAGTCTTGAGCCATCCCTCATTTCCTCATATTTTGCTTCCAAAGATCCAGACTCGTGGACATGTATTTTTAATGTGGTTTTGAGGAACAGTTCTCCAGGCTTCCTGAAGGACTTTCAATGTCTCTCATTTCCAGTCCAGTCCCTGAACCTGACCAGTTTCAGAGGAATGTTTTTTGTTTGTTAAACCACACAGTGACCTACGTATGATTTAAATATTGCAATATGTTTTCTTGTAATGTTTAAATGAGCTTTTGACAGTGTGCAAAAAGAACAGGAGAGAATGTAAACCTCATACCTTGGCAGACAGCTAACTGGGTAACTGGCTACTAAAATATTAACCTTAAAGCTGAAGTAAAATATACAAAGTAAAGGATGCACTACATGTATGTCTTACAAGCTTAAAATATCAATGTTTAATATAAATATTTGGTGTCAGAGTTAACATGTTAGCGTGATAGTGTTAAACTACTATTATATTTTTATGCTCTAAACGCATTTTCCTATGACTGCATGTCTGTGGCCCTCTCACTGAAAAAAAAGCTTTGAAAAAGCAAGTTCCATTGATTGTTCTTTTGATAAAACCAGTATTTTAAATTTTCAGGTACTGGCATGCTGAATTTGTACATCACTGAAGAACAATTTCTGTAAAACGTCACTGATGTTGGTGTTATTAGCATCAGCACCAGATGATGTTTCCAGAAAACCTATGAAAAATTATCAATATATTATTAAGAGAATCTACAGTTACGGAGGAGATGGAGCACATATTGCTCTCACTAGATGTCAATGTGGAAAATGGAAACAACGTTAATAGGAATCCTATATAACATGTTCTGCTATTCATTAAGTGAGTGGAATAAATATACTTTGGCGTAAATGTATAAATCGGTCTATGTTTAGCACTGCTGTTTGATTAAATGCACATATATCCCATGTTACATCACATGCACACATCCATACCTGCTGATGCTGCTCTTGCGTGACAGAGTGTTGCTAGGTGACGCCGGCGGAGTTTGATACGCATAACTGTAGTCAGAGCCCTTCAGGTCAAGAATAACCTAAAAAGAGCGAGAAAAAGAGGGCGAGACAGACACTGTTACAGCATGTCTGTGGGTGGACAGCACTTTGTAGGAAGAGGCTGAGTAAGAGTGGCTATTACCTGTTCGCTAGCAGGCGGTAAAGCACTGGGATCCGCTGTTAGGCTGCAAAGGTCCTCTAGAATTGACTGTAGGTGTGTTACTTCACCAAGCATACTGATCTCCTCATCCTATTAAGAAAAACAAACAACAAAGTATAAATAATGCAATAAAAGTAATAACTATTTTACATGAGAAACAATGAAATATGGTAAATACTGTAATAACAGTACAGATTGGTGATGTAACTGTTCTGAACCAAAACTGAAATCTGCATTTTAGAAGTCTATAGTTCAGCTGACTGTGCATGTGGTGTGAACCACAGAACTGTTTTTTTGTCATTGTTAATAGGTACATACAATACAGGTTATGGGCACTAAAATGTGTTTACGCAGCAGGATTAAGGTTAAATATGCTTGAGTCGTGGTGTGAAATTCCAAGTACACCACATTTCATTACTCATGTGATGTAAGAGGATAAAGCAACAAAAGCAAAACAGCTGTACAGACAGCTGCACTTATCCAGCAACCGACAGGTCTGTCCCAGTAACAGTACAGACTAATGTACAAGGGCCTCAAATACACCCTTGAGGAACCCCTAAAACACATTTCTGCTACAACGCACTAAGCACATGGGTTGTAAGTGATATAACAATATTATATTATTGAATGTGAGTTCATGCGTTTAGCCTGGTGTTCTGGACATCTTTACTGGGCTGTGTGTAAGAGTGCATGTGTAGAAACCCACCAAGACAGGTTTGAGCATCGTAACGAATGAGCAGAAGCGCCCTCGCTCCTCTACGAGCGCTCGGCACACTGCCCTCTTCTCAGTCTCTTCTAATTCAGCGTAGCGAGTGTTCACATCATGTAGAGCGCTGTCCAGCTGCATCCGAACATCATCCTTACCTGCACACAAACACACACATTGATCGTTCTTGCTGTTTTTCATGTTTAACTCTCAAAGTGGGCTGAGACACAAACCAAAATCTCAGCTTTGCTACTCTGAGTGCACCTACTGATCTTCGTTACAGAGACTCAAACTCACTCAAACTCGAGGTGACCTCATTTAGTCAGACATATAATTATGGTGGTTTGAATATAATGGCACATATTACAGTATAACAAGGTATAATTAGGAGATCGACGTTTTAATCTTCCCTTGAAACCCATAATGAGTAGCTTTAGGTATTTGTGAGAAGCAGTAATTGTTCTTTGAGATTTTTTTTCAGTGGGATATATTTTGCTATCACTAGATGGCAGCAATGCATTAAGTTCCCTGACCGAGTGGGTCTGAGGGATCATAATGGGAACACTGGCATTTAGTCATTTGGCAGGATCTCGTCATCCATACTGACTTACAAAAATGTGCAAGGCTAACTTTTTCCACATGATACAGTAGCACAGCGGTCTGCAGGTTAAACATTTGCAGAACAACTATTTCACCAAGCACATTTAAAAACATTTTTATTATCACAAGAGGTTAAATCTTTCAACTATTGTAGGTTAAACTGGTAGATTTCCTTTAGAGAGTCTTGAAACTAATTTTTCTTTTCATGTAACAATACTGAAGTCTTGCATCTACGCCAATACTAATCCAATATTTTCCTTTCAAAACTACTAAGCTTTAAAGCTATTTTAAACTTTTTTCCCTCCAGTACCTGTGATATCTGGTATCGAATCTATACCACACCTAGTTTTTGTGTCACATGTGTGCTGGAGATGGTATCTTAAGATGAGATAATGTGCTCATGATGCCAATTGGTACTCCTCTTGAGTTTTTCCTACTCAACAGATCATGTGCCAATGTTTTAGTTTAAAATAGAAACACATTCTCATTGTTTCTGGACTTTGCTAAAACAGTTATTGTACTTAGTGATACAGCTGCATTAACTTCCTAATCATGTTACAAAGAAGCTTAATAAAAATCCAGGTCCAAGGCCTTAGTAAGCAGGGGCAACAGGGGCAAGAACACAGAAAGGAACCCAGGCTCAAACCAGGAACCCATCATCCTCTGGTACACACTGGACTGCAAAGCAAAAAGTTGGTATTTGGTTCAGTTTACTAGTGAGAAGCTTTGTCTTTCTACAGGTTTTCTACTGGTCATTTAAGTTAAAAGGCAACAGATGTTTAAAAAACAAAACCAAACCAATATATACAACCAGAAAGGCAGTATATATATATTTCATGAATCAGATGTGTAAGTAAAACCGGTGAGCTAAGAGCCTTAAACCTGTTTGTTGTGGCGAGGGTCAGAGGGGGGTGTGGGGTGACAGTGGTACTGTCATGGTCACTCTCAGGCAGATAAGTATGTTACAATTACATTGTGGTGTAAAAGTTCACTTTATTCACCCTAGCCAGCAACTCTTTAGGCCGTAGACCAAGAAACACATTACTGAGCACAACCTGGTCATGACTGAGTTAAACCTGGCCATAACTGAGCTCAATCTGGCTGTAACTGAGTTAAACCTGCCTATGATTGAGCTTAACTCAGCCTGTGTATCATCTTCAGTGCCGCAAGCCAAATAAACTAACATACATACACATACACACACACACATATACATGCTGTAACTGAAAACAGGTTAGTCATAAAAGTCAGTAAGAGGGCTTCGATCACAGACTGCAACAAGAGCGCATGAGTACACAGACAACTGCTGTAACATTACAGCTAATTATGCAATGGAATATTACTATTTTTAAGGGTCATTAAGCGAATGAATATTCAAGACCTTGCTTGGAAATGTCAACAACCAACCGAAGCCCATAAAACGCTATAAGGGCCAACTCAAGAACTAAAGAAATGACTAATGAACACACAATGAACAATAATAAATGAAGTAAGCCAGATGGAAGTATTTAGATTAACTAGTGAAACCAGTGACTGATGTTAGAAGACCATGACTGAATTCAGTTCAGTATTTTTTTTTTTTTTACAGCCCATTTAAAGCATGAAAGAGCCAGGGGTGTGAACTGTTGGCCTTCTCCCTGACTGCAGCCTGCAGCATCATGAACTCTGGAATAGCAATTTTAATACTCAAAACCTGGTAACCGGAGTAACATAGGACGTTTTGGACATGAGATGGAAGCCTGGTTCCACCATTGACCTGGGTGTTACCATCAATTTATATGCTTAACTGACAGCTGGTCCCTATAAAATTCATTAATTATTGGAGATGTTAGCATTTTTGGCTGGCATATGTCTTTAAGAACTTGTGTATAAGGGAGAGTGAGCGAGATCATCTACACTCAGCACATGAGCACATTTTTTAGCTTATGGAATGCGGGGGCTCACAATCCATTTCCTCATGCACAAACCACCACCTCCACCTTCAAAAAGGCTCAAATCATCATTGCTCCCTCACAGCTGGTCGAGAGCTCCCTCCCCGGCTCGGGTTAACGAATGCTCTAATAGCTCTGATTAGGGACAGCAGTGAAAAAGGGCCCGTAATCAGATTTGGCCGTTTGTTTACAGAGAGAGGAAGGCTTCGTGCCAGCATGCACCATGTGAGAAGCGTTTACATATCACATGACCAGAGCTTTCCTTCTATCTCTCCATCATCATTCTTCTTCTCTTCAACGTGCTTTCACTTTTCCTCCCTCTCTCTTCATTATCTTCCTCTTTCTCCCACTCTCTCTCTCACTGCCCTCTGTTTGTAATATGAACCCCAGCCAGTTTTAAGTCTTTTTTGGAATCTGTGTGTGTGTGTTGCTGGCTTTGCAGTGCTGAGCATTAGAAAAGCTCAGTAAAAATACACGCGTCCACATTTCAAACATTCCAGCAGCATCGCGACAGCTGTATGTGCTGGAGGCTACAGCAGGTCACTCGCATGCATGCAAGAGTGTGTGTGTATGTGTGTGTGAGTTCTTTAATGTGCCATCCATCTTGGCGGCCTCATTACTAACAATAACCAACAGACCCTTCCGCTCAATCTGCTGCTCCCCACTGTAACACAGCAGAGGACGAGCCAATAAAAATTGCAATATTTTATTTCCTGATATTTAGTCTTTCTGCAGTTTAATATGTGGGAATAGACAATCACTAGTAGAGCCACATGAAAGAAAACACAAACATTAAGAAGCATGGAGTACGGTAACTTATTCACGCACTGTACTAAATCCAATTAAACAGGACTAATTACACTTTCTTTAATGAAACATGCAGTTGGTTGCTGTTAAGTACTAATGATGGCCATGATATGTTCAGAAAAGCATATAGTGATGTCATTTATAATAATAATAATACATTTTATTTATAGGCGCCTTTCTAGCACACAAGGACACCGTACAATAAAACAGACAGTAAAACCGAACAGACAAGATTAAAAGCATATTCAATTTAGACAATTCAAACAGTGCAAATGAATCAGATAGAGAAAGTAAGCTTGATCAGATGGGTTTTGAATGCGAATTTAAAGAGTGAAAATGAATTGATGTTTCTGAGCTCGGGTGGTGGTGAGTTCCAGACCCGGGAGCAGAGCGGGTATGAGAGGGAGTAGCAACATGAAGGAGGTCGGCCAGATATGGAGGGGCGAGGCCGTGAATGGCCTTGAAGGTTAACAGAATAATTCTGAATTCAACCCGAAACTTAACCGGGAGCCAGTGGAGCTGCTGCAAAACGGGTGTTATATGATGGACAGAAGGAGTTCTGGTAACAATGCAGGCGGCTGAATTCTGAACCAGCTGAAGCTTGTGGAGAGTTTTGTGAGGGAGACCAAAAAGCAGGGAGTTACAATAATCGAAACGAGAAGTGACAAGACTGTGAACGAGGACGGCAGCAGTGTGGGGGGTGAGAGAGGGACGGAGGCGGTTGATATTACGAACACGAAAATATGCAGACCGGGTAATGCTATTGATATGAGATGGAAAAAAAATGAGTATTGTCGAGGATGACACCCAGACTCTTAACCTGCAGAGAGGGGGAAACGGAGCAGTTATCAATATCAATAGAGATACCGTCAGTTTTGGATAATGTTGATTTGGTACCAATAAGGAGAACTTCCGTTTTATCACTGTTTAATTTAAAGAAATTTGACGAAAACCAGGTTTTGATTTCTGTCAAGCAGTCAGTCAGGGAGGAAGGTGGGAGGTTGGAAGTGGGTTTACTGGTAAGGTAGAGCTGGGTGTCATCCGCTGTTATCATGATGATATCGGCATGTTGCTCACCCATATGGTAATATTTTTACAAACACATTCGACTAGATTTCATATTTCTATAATTAAAAATAAACTAAACAAATACACAAATACGTATAAAAAAATAAATACATCGCAGAGAGGGGTAATATATCATTACACTATGTGGACAAAAGTATTGGGATGCCTGACCATTACACCGACACGGACTTTAACGGAATTGCATTTAAAAACATAGACTTAAAATATGGAGTTGGTCCCACTTTGCACCTGTAACAGCTTCCACTCTTCTTGGAAGGCTTTCCACAAGATTTTGGAGTTTGTGTGGGAATTTGCGCACTGGGGCACAGCCATGCTGGAATAGAAAACAGTGTCCACAAAGTGGACATGGCATCATGGCGTAGTCCAAACTATGCTGAAGCATTAAGATTGTGCTTCACTGGAAGTAAGGGGTCTAGCCCAAAACCTGAAAGTATATATCGGTGTAGCACCTGATAGTTTCGAAAGACTGCTGGTCAAATAATGTTATTTGAGTTTGACTATAAAACTACTATATAAAAAGGTATTAAATGCACTCTAACTTTTGCACAGGTTAAAATGTTTTACTTTTGTTTTTATTTAGTTGGTTTCCCAGTTAGTTTTGGTGTTTTGTGATGTTTACTCATTGTGCTGAGAACCTGACAGGTATGTGCAGTGTGTTATTTACTGGACACTTCAGACTGTTTAGAAAGAACTGTTTAAAGTTCTTTTAACCTAAATAAACACCAAGTTTCTTTTCTGCAAATGTGTGTTCGGTCTGCTTACAGTTACGGTTCTGTGTGAGGTCCTGTTTGGGTAATTTTAAGGAAAGAAAACAGAAAAGGCCTTTTCATTGATATATTGGCAAAGATAAACACACATTAAGCAGATCAAAAGGATTTAGACTTCATGGGATAAAATAACAATGCTGTCGGCCATGTGGCACTTTAATATCCACTTCTTAAGTCTTCATAAGCCTTCATTGTAAAAACCAGAGTTCGTCTTAAACACAAGTCAGAAATTTAAGGACCGGGACAATAGGACGACCATTAAACAGCTTTGTAAAAGCCTCAGACACAGTTATATGAATCCATTTACTATATTTACAACCAATAAAACAGGTTTTAATGTTATAAAAACTAGTTAGTTGTATGGGAGATATATTGACATGCAGGGCTAAGATTCATTCATATTGCAGCGACTGATTCGATTTATATTCCATGTGACAGTTTGAACAGAAAAAAAATATCACTGAATCTAATTTTCTCCACTGATTTAAAACCAATTGGACTCTAGATGTTACTATATTACCCCGGCAATGCTTTGTTTCTTTAGATTTGAAAAATAAGAAAGAAAAGCAAAGCAAAATAAGTCTCTACAGATCAAAGCTAAGGGTTAAGAACTCAAAAAGATTTAAAAAAAAAATACTAACCCATATGTACCCGTGACATAGTCCTTCTTCAGGGGTCGGTTTCTGACCAGAGGACCTCGGACAACTGAATATTCTCAATTTGTGGTCTATTCTGAATGAGTTTTTATATAAACTATCACCTAAAGTCATACACAGGTGTATTTTGACACCTCTAATAATAGAAAATTCATGATCTTCAAAGATTAAAAAAATGTTTTTAATTACTCTTTTTTCAATGATCCATGGAAACGCTGAATAAAAATTGGCCATTTTGTTCTAAATGTACTGATATTTCTTTCAAAACAATTTGAAGCTCACGCTGTAATTAACTGCAAAGTCTTTGATATTCTGAGTGATGAACACAAAACAGAATTAGAACAATAAATAAACACCGTTTTATGGCATTATATCATGGAGATAATGCTCATTATCTATCAAATGTATTGCTAAATAAGTGTGTTAATATTGTGATCGAGATGAAAGTGATTCTCAACTCTGGCTTTTAGTCGTTCAGGCAAACTCCACACTAAACCATACCAGAACCTTCTGTTAAAACTTTCCACTTCAGATAAAAAAGTGCTGGAGAAGCTCCTGGTTAAGGTGTGGTAGAGCAGGCAAACCCCACACTAAACCAGACCAAAACCCTTCTGTTAAAACTTTCCCCACTATAAAAAGACCCTGAGAGCTCCTGAGCTGTGGGAGAGCAGGCTGAGGTGTACTTTCACTCTGATGTCGACTTTCCACAAAGAAGGAAGCCATGAGATCATCGCCAAACCTCTTCCCTCCGTCAACAAACCTGAGCTCCAGGTGTACAGGGCGTTACCACACGCACTCACTCACCACACTAATACAGTAACACACTTGTGACATCACCACCTCAACTCACTGCAACATTAAGACCTTAATAGTTCAAACCTGGGCTGTCAAAATGAAAGTAATTCATTACATGCTCTGTGATTAATTCATCTAAATTAATTGCATAAATCAATGAATTGTAAAGGAATTTAAACATTAAAGATCAAATGAATTTTGGCAGATTTGTTGAAATATTTTGTTCTGATTTGTTGAACAGTAATATGATGGAAATACCGCTCAATATCACCATCTAGTTCGAACAATTTGACTCAAACAGAAAAGCAATATCACAATACCCCGGAATCGACGATGAATTGCTCGGCCCTGACAACATTCATGAGTGCATTGTGGCTTAATTAGTCACAATAATCAAGTTCACTGAATCATATTGCCATATCGCCCACCCAGACAGACCCACAAACAGAAAAGGCCTGTGAGCACTACACACACAGTAGCTTCACCGTTACAGCGGGGTCTCTGGTACTGTACTATACGACTGACAATAAAGAGGGTCTCTCCCTCAGCCTGGTTTCTCTCTCCCCTCCAGCTCGCAGTGATGAAGGCTTTAGGGTACAACAGAGGCGGTGTGGAGCTGTGCTCGACTCCCAATTGAGAAACCTCAAAGGACTTATTGCTAACCCAATCAGAGCAAAAAACACACCACCATGTGAAAACAGACCTGACCTAGATGTAGAGAGAGCGAGTGAGAGAGACTGACTCTTCTTCCTCTCATCTCCGGGCCTTCAAAACAAGCAGCTACATCATTAGAATACTGATGTGCCAGGGGTTTAATAATTCAGATCCAATGCAGCTACTGCACTGACATCGAGCACAGCAGGTACAAATTAAAATCATTAAGTTGTCATTCAGTGTTTCATTTAGATGGGTTTTTTTTGGCCAAGAGGTAGACCCTCTGAATCCAAGTGTTGCAGAATCAGAAATCGCATTGATCGCACAAACTGGAATTTGATTCCAGTCAATGGTATCTCTCAAGTACAACGGTATAAAACAATAATATATAAAGGCACCATATACTGAACATGATAATATACGATAATGTACATTATACAATAAGAATATGCATATAAATATAAATATCAAGATAAATGTAAGTATTATTTGTACATATAATATGTCTATACTATTTATAAATGTATGTATATATTAGGGATGCACCGAAATTATATGTTTGGACCGAAACCGAAAACCAAAAATGAGGAAACACTTGGCCGAAAACCGAAACCGGAAACCTGAAGAAATTATTATTAAATTATTAAAAGAATAAATTTGCTACAAAACTTATTATACAATTAAATATCTTCTCTCATAAATCAAGTGAATTCAAGTCCATTTAAATTTTCTGAACGAAGTGCATGAACAAAGTGCATTCAGAACAAGTGCTTCAAAAACTGTTGAAAGATATAACAACATTCTCTGTAGGCCTATAACAAAATAGTGTATTAAAACAAAGACTGGCATAGCCCATATATTAACTGTAATCACTGGATGTGGGTGTGCTGAAAGTGTCTTGCCTCCTCTGTGCTCAATCAGGATGTTTTGATTTTATATGATAAATGAATCCCGACCTTAAGAAAGTCTTTGTGGATGCAACCCCTCTAGAAAATCTGGCATTCCACGCTTTACAAACAGCTTTCTGCGTGTCTTTCTTGAGCCTCTTTCAGACCGAACGCGGCAAGCGCAGCACGTTGAACGCAACTCGCTGTTTCTTGAGAGGAAGCACAAGCCTCGCGGCGAGCGGTCTGAAAGCAGCTTTAGATATATACCGAAATACGCCCACACGGCAGACATGCTGATTCTAATCCAGTCTGTGTGCAGGCTGCGCTTGTTGATTGCGTCATCACTGTTTCGGTCGTGTTAAAAAAAAAAATTTCGGCTGAAACCAGAAATGCATTTTTAGGCTGAACATTTTCGGTGGCCGAATATTCGATGCATCCCTAGTATATATGCATACATGTACGCATACACACACATACATACATAATA
>JBBPCX010120610.1:0-20064 GCA_037974365.1 Hydrocynus forskahlii
CCCCCCACCCCCCATGACCGTCTCTTGACGGTCCAGGCTGAGAGGATACCCGGCGACGGTAGTCCTGGATGAGAGTTGGATCCAGGATGTACCGCCTGGGAACCCAAGGCCGTTCCTCTGGACCGTATCCTTCCCAGTCGACTACGTACTGGGTGCCACGGCCACGGCGTCGCGAGTCTAGGATCTGCCGGACAGTATAGGCAGGACCAGCGTCGATGATCTGAGGCGGAGGAGGTTCCGGAGCGGCAGGTGCCAGAGGGGAGGTGATGAAGGGCTTGAAGTGAGAGGCGTGGAAAACAGGGTGAATCCGAAGGGAGGCAGGCAGCTGGAGCCAGAAGGTGACAGGGTTTGTCCGATGGGTAATCCGGTAGGGTCCAATGAAATGGGGCGTGAGCTTCTGTGATTCGGTGTGAAGGTGGATGTTCTTAGAGGAGAGCCAGACTCTGTCACCTACGTGGAACAATCGTCCCGGAGGGTGTCGGTGGTGATGTTGAGTATACCGGTTGTTGGCTTTCCGGATGGCTTCCCTGGCCTGAAGCCATTGCTGCCGACACCTGCGGACTAACTGTTGGGCCGCCGGTTCTTGGTGTTCAAACATCGGAGGCTGGAAACCATAGCATACCTCAAATGGGCTCATCCCGGTAGTTGAGGAGGTGAGGAGATTGTGTGAAAGCTCAGTCCATATGAGGTAGCGGGCCCAGGAGCGCTGACGATCCGCCACAAAGCATCTCAGGAAGCGTTCCAGTTGTTGGTTGCTCCGCTTCGTCTGACTGCTGGTCTGGGGGTGGTAACCAGAGGAGAGACTGCAGGAGGCAGCGATCAGACGGCAGAAGGCTTTCCAGAACCGGGCAGTGAACTGCCCGGGTCTGGGGGTGGTAACCAGAGGAGAGACTGCAGGAGGCAGCGATCAGACGGCAGAAGGCTTTCCAGAACCGGGCAGTGAACTGGGACCCTCTGTCCGAGACAATGTCCTTGGGGAACCCATGCAGACGGACTACGTGCTCCATGATAAGTTCGGCGGTGGTTTTTGCTGAGGGGAGTCTGGGAAAGCCACCAGGTGCATGGCCTTGGAGAATCTGTCCATGATGGTCATGATGGTGGTTTTTCTGTCAGACTCCGGCAAGCCAGCGACGAAGTCTAGCGCGATGTGTGACCACGGGCGGCGAGGCACCGGGAGAGGTTGGAGTTCCCCCTGAGAGGGAGTGTTAAGAGTTTTGGCCCGTGCACACACCGCGCACGCCTGGACGAACTCCTTAACATCTCAGGCCATCTTCGGCCACCAAAAGGCGCGCTGGAGGAGAGACAAGATGCGGTGAATCCCCGGGTGGGCGGCTAAAGTTGAAGAGTGGGCCCCCTGGAGGGTCTCAGAGAGAAGGTGAGTGGGCACAAAGAGGCGTCCAGGCGGGGTGGCTGCCATAGGGGGCTCCAAAGTCTGCCCCTGGTGAACTCGATCTTCCAACTCCCACCGGAGGGGTGAGACAACTACAGTAGGTGGAATGATAGCCGCGGGGAGTTGAGGTGAAGAGGGAGCAGAAGTGACGAAAGGCAGTGATGGCATCGGAGGTGAGGTGGAAAGGAGCCTTGGATGGACGAGTGAGAGCAGTGAGAGGCGCCGCGACTGAACTGAAGCCCCGGATAAAGCGGCGGTAGAAATTTGCGAACCCCAGAAAGCGCTGGAGCTGTTTAAGTGAAGTGGGTAGAGGCCAGTTTCGCACAGCATCCAGCTTCTGGGGATCCATGGCCACACCCTGAGGAGATATAACAAACCCCAAAAATGTGGTGGAAAGCTGGTGGAAAGCGCATTTCTCCAACTTGCAGAACAGTCGGTAGGTCAGCAACCTCTTTAACACTGCACAGACATGCTGGTGATGTTCCTCTTCAGTCTTCGAATAGATCAGTATGTCGTCTAAGTAGGCAAAGACCCAGCGACCCAGCATGTCCCTCAACACGCTGTTGATGAACTGTTGAAACGCTGCCGGACTATTACACAAACTGAAAGGCATAAACAGCGTCTCATAATGGCCGGTTGGAGTGATGAAGGCCGTCTTCCACTCATCGCCCTCTCTGATGCACACGAGGTTGTAAGCACTCCGCAGATCCAACTTCGTGAAGATGGTGGCACCAGAGAGAGCGTCCAGGGCTGTGTTGGTAAGAGGAAGTGGATGACGGTTCTTCACTGTGATGCGATTGAGACCCCGATAATCGACGCATGGTCGGAGTCCTCCGTCCTTCTTCTTTACAAAAAGGAACCCCGCGGCCGCTGGTGAAGAGGAGGGTCTAATAGTGCCATTTCAAAGCCCCTTGGCGACGTACTCCTCCATGGCATGTTGTTCGTCCTTAGACGGGACGTCTATGAGGTCTATGAGGTCCCGGTACGGCTCCGGGATGATGTTGGCGTTGATATCGGGATCTGGGGACTGCCCTGAGCACGTCCTGGCCGCCGCCGTGAGACATAGCTCCTGACAGGTCGAACCCCACTGTAAGATATTCTGTTGTCGCCAGGAGATGAGAGGGTCGTGTTGCAGCAGCCAAGGATAGCCCAAGATGAGAGGAGGTGCTGTTAGTGCTGCTCGATGAGGAAATGGAGAGGAACGGTGCGGTGAGTAATGGGACTGTCTTGGAGGGGTCGACCGCCGATGGTGGTGATAGTTAACGGCCGGGATAACGCTTCTAATTCCACACCCAACTGTTCAGCAAAAGAGTGGCTGAGTTGGATGTGGGCCTGAACCATAAAATGAGAAACGGTCGGGATGTTGGAGGTGGAGAGAGAAAACCCAGGTGAAGACCTCCCCTTCTTCACCGGGTCTGGCCGTTTCCCGGACGGAGCGGACAGATGGCTCGGTGGTGATCCGGAGCAGCGCAGTATGCGCATTATCCCTCTCGACAGCGTCGGGTCCACTCCGCCTGGCTCAGGGAAGCGCGTTCTAGTTACATGGGTTCACCTGCGGCTCCGG
Organism: Hydrocynus forskahlii; assembly: GCA_037974365.1. Taxonomy (NCBI): domain Eukaryota; kingdom Metazoa; phylum Chordata; class Actinopteri; order Characiformes; family Alestidae; genus Hydrocynus; species Hydrocynus forskahlii. The sequence continues at coordinate 2,955 of JBBPCX010120610.1, forward strand.
ACTGGACATTGGAAGGAAATGGAGGGTCCGGGATGTTTGGGACAATCTTGAAGGGTGCGGTAGTAAGCGTAGGCGGCAGGGTACGAGGGGAAGCCTTGGGACGGGAGCTCATGCGCTGGTCTATGCACATACATAATTGAAATAGACCTTCCAAAGTTTCCGGGAGCTCCCGTCCGGCCAGCTGATCTTCAATGCAGAGGGCTAGCCCCTTGTAGAAAGCCGTGCGGAGAGTCGCCCCACGCAGTCTGCACTGCGAGGGTATGAAACTCCGCTGTGTATTTGCTAACCAGACGGTCTCCCTGCCGTAGATGGTATAATTTAGAAGATACCTCCACCTCGCTATCTGGATGTTGAAAAGCCGCCTTGAGAAGCTGGGTGAAGTTGTTGTAGACCTGGTCGGGCTGAAACTCAAAAATGAGAGACAGGTTAGTCAGAAATACTTTGCACTTACCGTTTACACCGTTCCATTTGTCAGGGAGTGATATCTTGGGGAGAATCCGTGAGGATGGTTGAGGAGTAGATGAGATGGACAGAGGGACGAGCGTCACGTGACTAGTGCATGTGACAGCACCATTCATCCAACATTAGTACCTGACCTCACAAATGCTCTCAGGGCTGCGATCAAATCCTCTCAGTAACACAGTTTCAACATCTAAAGCCTTTCCAGAAATGTAGTGGCTTAATACCCTTAATCTCATAAGAAATTCTAGTAAACAAGGGTCCACAAACATTTGGGCACATGGTGTATCATAAGTTCCTTTTTCAAAATGTGATACATTTCATTTGTTCATTTTGGAATATTTTAATAACATATTACAATATGCCTACTGGTGAACCTAAATGTGATTACAATAATAAATAGCATTAAATCTAGAACAAATACTATTTTCTGTTGTGATACTCTCCATGAATGTCTCTGCTCTACATGTATTTAGAAAAGGTTTTAGCCCAAATATTCTCAAAACTCCCATAAAACAAGTAATACAATATAAATGAATAATCTATTAGAGAGTATTGGTATAGAGACTGAGAACAGTAGAGACTCTGTGAAATATAGAACCGATAGCTTTTTTAAACAGGCCTTTAAAGTTGGTCAGCTTTGTCTATTTGGCCATGCCATTGTTGCCATCTACTAAAGTGTTGTTTAGGCTAGTCTAAAATGTCCTTAGTGAACCTTGAACATGCATTTTGTCATTTTATGGATGAATGAAAAGCTGCGGGGTAGCCATGCCGTTGTGGAATGGGGTAATGGCCCGTGCTGTATCACCTCATGACATCTGCCGGGTCAGTTTATTCTCAAAACAAAGTAAAATTCCTACACTTCTACAAACACATTGATCATTTTCAATTCCAGTGTTTCTATAAACTGTGTAATAACCACACATGTAATAATGATGTAACTACTGCTGATATAGTCACTGTTACGGATGGAGCTTATGTATAAACATGTGTTTAGTACTTTAAATATAGTAGTTTAACTTTTTCATAATCACTGAACATCTTGAGAAGCCAGTTTATTTTTTCATGAAAAATGCAACATCTCTACTTCATGTGCTACTTCACCATTCTTCTCTGTTAGTCTGTTAGTACAATGTTAGTCTGTTAGTACAATGTTAGTAAATAATAATAATTTACACAATTTTTCATTTATGTAGCTGATCAGGCAAGACATTTTTTAGTCCAAATTTTGCTTCTTTAGTTTAGCGCTGGAGCTATGAGGCTAACATTGCTAAAAGTTAGTAGTCACCCATATCTTTTACTGTAAACATTTCTCTTCTCTCAATCCTCTTAAACCTCATCCAGCTCTTCATTAAGGTGAAGAAGACACATGGATGTGGTTTAGGACACAGTATGACTTACTGTGAGCGGTAAAAATCGTATTTTTATACACAGGGTCTGCTTTCAGAGTGATGATCCATAATCAGTTTTTGTGGCTGTCATAAATACAGAGAAATCTGCATTAAGTTTCACTCCTCTTCTGTCATGGACTGAAAAGGCTGCCTGTAGTGCTGTGTCCAAAACCACTTCCACAAGTCTGTTCCACCTTAATGAAGAGCTGGATGTGGTTTGAGTGGGTCCAAAGAAGTTTTAGAGATGTATTCACAGAAATAATTTGGGTGACTATTGACTTCTAGTATGAGATGCAAAATTTGAACGTATCTTGCCAAGTTAACAACTACAAGTTGAAAACTACATACATTTTTCTGTGTAGCTCTCTTTAAGCATTCTAAGGTAACCGCTGCTGAAAGATTAATGGACATCAAAACAATGATTAAAGGAGATGAAACTTGTCAAAACCGGGTTTGATAAGAAAAATCATGGTGAAGAACTTTATGGGTCAGCTTGAGTCTAGAATGAGAGGCATTGGCATTATAGGTTCTTTTTCCCTATCATGGATAAATCCTAGTCCTGGACTATACAGCACGCTGAATGAAGATTCTCCACTGAGGACCAGGATTTGTCACTGATTGGAAAAAACCTATAATGTCAATACCTCTCATTCCAGATTCAACAAGGTCTTGTCAATTTTATAATGAACTAAAACAAGTATTTTAGCACTGGGATGACAATACAGGTAAACCACAGCAATTGATAGCGTCCTACCTTGGCCCATGGATGCACCTCTGAGGGCTTCTCTGGCAGCGCCGAAGCCAAGCTCCCTGCACACCACGCTGGCCGCTGTTATGTCCCAGAGGTGATCGCACACGGTCCCCCACTTCCCCTCCCTCAGCACCTCCACTCGGCCCTCACCCAGTCTTGGGCCCGACTTCAGACGCACAACCTGCTCTCACAGAGAGGAAAAATCCATCATGAGGATCACAGTATCTGCTAATCGCTGTAATTTAAGTAAAATTTCATTTCCATTATTGTATATATTTTGTATTTGTGAATCATTTTTGCCTTTGATGTCCCTATCCCCAGTGTCTGTGCATGTGCCTAGACTTATTCTACACTTGTGGAGCCTTACAGAATAGTTTAAATGTGATTTAAATGTGCTGTTTCTATTTTCCATCAGCTTTCCTGAACAGGTGTGCTGACCTGTGAGGTGGACGGGGCCTGGGGCTGCCCGGAAGCGGACAGTCGGGAGAACTGTGGGCCCGGAACACAGCGCACCACGGCGTGCATGCCCCCATTACATGGGACCTCATTGCGTGGGATAGACAGCTGAGCCTGGCACTGTGCCAAAGTGACCTCAGTGCCCAGACACTGGACCTTCTCCACCCAGTAACCCTTCTTACTGACCAGAGATCTGCAGAAGAAGAGAGAGTGAGATAGAGAGAGAGAGAAAGAGAGAGAGAGAAAGAGAGAGAGAGAAGAGGCTTCAGATATAACAATATAATGAATGAAATAATAATAAACATACTGTGTGTCAAGGCTTACCGCATGGCTGGATCTTCCATCTTGGAATCCCACTGTTTCCTGAGAGGGGAGAGATTCCACAAACCATGAAATAAATAGAAAGAAAACACAGACGTTTCATACCAAATTTGTAGTCAATAAATACGGTTCTAACCACAGAGGCGGTGTGTTTGTGTGTGTTTATAGAACGTTAGCTTATTTGTGTGTGTTTGTGTTAGCTGACGGTACCCCAGGCTTCTCTCTCCTTGCCTGCCAGACAGACAGGATAAGAATGTAGCACTACTCTACACTATGGTGTCTGGTAGATGAATAGAAGCTGTATATAACATAGACAAAACAAGCCGAGGAGGCTCTGGTGGGTTTGTGGCTCTGTGTACACTTACAGAGACCCCAGTGTTCGATGGGGCAGACCAGACACCTCCTTTCTCTCTGTTTGTCCTCCATCCCCCTGACCCCCAATGTACTACTCTGCTGATCTGTACCAAAAGAAAGTCTAGCTTGTTTTAACTGGACTATTTGTCCCAATTTCTTGTCTTAAACTTAATCCAAAGGGGACCTTACAAAGCATTGTAAGTGTTAACCAGACATTACACATATTTACATCTATTTTAAATAATAACATCAACATTAACAACAATAATAATAACACTTTCAGAACAACACCTAATATCTGCAAATGCTAATAAAATTAAATTAAAATTACAGACAAATTGCACCTCTGCAGATGTTGAAAATTGGCTGGGAAGATTCCTTGCAACAAATAGTGATCATAATGAAGGAGAAGAAACTTCTCAGAGATTGCATTTTTAAACATGCTCAAATGGAAAAAGCCAGTAGAGACATTAAAAATCCCTCTCATTATAACTGAGACAGACTGAACAAAGCCTCTTAGGCAGTCATTCAGATCATCATGTTTGGTGAAAGAAGGGCGATCAGAAGGACACCACAACCACAGTGGTGATCAGAGGGGTTATCAGAAGGACACCACCACTACAGTGAAGGTGGAAGCTTCAGGGTACAGGGCTACAGACAGTACCAGGGCAGCACACATCACTGAAGGAAATATAAACAGAGCGACACAGTGGTAGAAATTAGAGAATAATTTAATCTCATCAGTCAAGAAAAGGGAGAAAAAGGAAGTTCTGACAAGACAATGGCCCCAAATAAATAAATAAACAACCAAAATAATGAAAATTGGAATGGCGAGTTCATCAGAAGGACTTTCATAAGCTTGGGGAAGTGAAGACTAAATGGACCAAAATTGTACCTCAATGCCATAAAAAGCTACTTACGTCTTACTGTAGTTGAAGCTTAACCTGAATTTTTTTTTTCTTTCAGTTTAATCTTTGTTTAAGCTTATGATTTTAAAAAAAATTTTTTGAATAAATAAAATCCCAAAAGATTGTGTGTGTAAGTCTGTAGTGGTTATCGACACTGCAAATAATAAAACAACAGTGGCTCAACATATATAATCCTCATTTAATGGGTATTATATTATGGCTTATTAACAATTATAATAATATAATTCTTATTATTTATCAAATGCACTGTCAAAAACTGAAAAGCAATATCACGGGATTGTGTAGCAGTACAGATGTTACAGCAGCCAGCCGTAGTATTTATCCCACAGGTTTCTTTTGGTTGCTTAAAGAAGCACTTAACAAAACACTACTTTTTAAGAACCTTGAAGAGGTTTCAGTATGATGTAAAATGTATTCACTTATTAACAGTTTTTCCTACAGCTCTGCTTCCAAGAGTAAAACCATTTAGGAACTCCTGATGTGTGCAGGGTATAGAAAGGATGTGTAAGATGTGGGTCACCCTGCCCATACCTAATCAAGTGGTGACAATTTTGCCTTTCGTCTGTTTTGTGACGCAGACAGATCTGATCTCTCCTTCCTAAATGAATACAACTCTTCACTTTCATCATGTCTTCTTCACTAAAGCTCCACGAGTCACACACCCAGTGGCACCAAGTCATGAAAGAGGGCAGGAAGCCGGGCAGCTAACAGGCACTTAAGCTAAATATAATCTCAGACGGGATGATTTAATGCTAGCAGGCCACTGCTGGTTGGGCATATGTGCCACATGAGGGATGGAAAGCAATGGTGGTGCAGCAGATTTAACACAGCAGAAACAAGTGACTCACATAACAAATCTTTAACAAATCAGAGAACAAGTGCTGTTTAGCCCAAATTGGGCAAAAATAAATCATAAAAGAAACATTTGTCTCGCTGGGGCTGCTGTATGTGTTGTGGGAACACCCCAAACAACATCAAGACTTTGTGAATGTCTAAAGCAATGAGTCTGTTGTAAATTTCACACTGCAAGCCCTTTATTCAGCCATCCGTCTTCAGCATTCAGTACCAGGGAGAGAAAATGTTGTGATTTGGTGTGAACGACTATGCATTATTTAGTACCATGTGTTCTGTAGTTCTGTAGATTTTATAGTAAGGCACTGGAGTGTGGACCCATATACGGACCCACATTAGAGTATAAGAGGTCAATATCCAACAAAGTGACAATCTGCTGCCTCCAGGACTCTCAAAAATCAAGGCTGACACAACCAGGTCCCCTCTCTGCACCACACACCAGAGACGCCAGCCTCACACACTTCTGGACACTCACACGCAGTGTGATGGTGGTCTGGTCTGGTTTTGCAGAAGTGCTCATTAGCCACATGTACACCCACGAGAAGGCTTCATTCTCTGGTGAATTCAACATGCTGTGAGGTATGAGTAATGGAAAGACGGGAAAAGAAAGGAAAAAGTAAAAGAAAGAGAAAGTTGTTGGAGTTTTTTAATAATTGGTGTCATGAACCATCAGGTGGCGTCAAAGTCCTGACCTCCTAGTTATACAAAAGTTCATGATTATGCTAGACCATGATATTGCCTTTTATTTTGCATGGTATTGTTGCATAACAGGCATTATATTCACATGATTGTATTGTGTTTCATAAAACTGCTTTTTATCTTTTAAATAATCTTTAAGCACTTTATTGATTGCATCCAGAGCCATACATATGTGTGTGTGTGTGTGTGTGTGTGTTTGGACTTGAGAGGAGGACTGGGTTTATTTCACATCCGTTAAAGTGGTTTTGCAGCAAGCAGAGAGGTTGGTCATGATTGAGATGTTTTTGATAAATCATGATCGTCAGATCATTTACACTAAACAAGTGTCTGAGGACACTCAACGTCTTCTCCTGGATGTCATTCAGCAGTGAAAATTAGAGCCAAAGAAAGGAATGTGTATTTGACTATTTCTTTTAGTTTAACTGTTGTTTGACATTGAATTATTTAAAAAAAATAAAAGAAAGCATATCTTTGATAAAAAAGGGGGTATAAAGGGAAGTATCATATTATTGTTTAGGTATGAAAGTTTCTTATACACTAATATCATGCCCATCTCTAAGTACCTGCCATTTCTTATTGCTTTTGTGGAGAAAAGGTTTAAAACAGTAATGATGAATACACTTCTAACTCTAGAAATTCCACAAGAGTGTTCTTCTAGTCTGGTGGGGTCTAAGGGGTTAATAAATGATGGAGGAAATGGACAAATATTTATGCACTCAAATGATTCAGTCCATCCAATATTCCTCACTTTCTGTTCTGTTCAATTGTACATATGCACAAATACACTTACTATACATTGACAGACATATTTCTGTGGAAAATTAGTCTGGATCCAAAATTATTTTCACTGCATGCTTGAAATGTGAGCACAGTGGAAGGAAAACCGCATGGATTCTACTCTGACACCCAAATGTCTGACAGGATGATCTACTATAAGCTCAAAACATATCCAGCGAAGTCCAGACCTTCCTACTTTAGAAGTCTCGATCCCACTTCTGCTACCACAACGGTCCCAGCAGAGAGCGGATAAGGCAAACGTGTTCCAAATGTTCCAGACTTTTTCCACAGGAGAAAATGATCTTTCTAGAACATCCATAAGTATAACCTATGTTGTACTTTAGAAAAATACAGTCTGGGACAGGGTTTTGAATACAAATACGTGGCTGTACTAAGGCATCCAATACATCTCCATGTGTTTATATTTGAATGAAAGGGAAATGACACTTTTCTCTTTCCCTAAAAGAAGATCAGCCTAGACATGTCTGGTGTCTGATGTTTGCTTTTTTAGATTTACACTGAAGCTTCAAGGCTAATATAGCTAACAAGTAATAAAAGCTTACAGAGCACCATCCATACATTAGCATTATCCATGCTTATCAAAATTGCTGCCATTAGGCTGGAAGGTTGAAGGCCCATCTTGACAGAGATGGGAACTCAAGTCTGAGACTCGAGTCACACTTAAGTCACACAAACAGACTTGTGAACTGACTTTAGACTTGCCCTCAAGGACGTGAGACTTGACTCGGACTTGGGTTGTGACTCGTGAGTCATAACTTGTAAACAATGTTCACTTCATGGAATTATTTATTTATATCTCACACTCTCCAACGACCCCTCGTTTGCCATAATAGCCCCCGCTGATCCGGAGTTATTAGCCAAAAAAAAGACGGTTTTCGTCTTAGAACTCCGGATCTCCGGGGGCTATTATGGCAAACAAGGGGTCGTTGGAAAGGTGCCACCGTGCCCTATCTAATTGTGAAGTTTCACATTTAGAGTGCGAGATATATTTTTCATATTTAACATATAGATTTAAGATCATGTAAGGCAAATCCTCCATATTGGTGAGGGGATATCACAGCATGCAGTGCAGCCTCCTGCTGAAGAACAGCCAATTGTAATCATGGGGCGTGGCCAATTAGCATATCTTCTAAACATTTAGAGCTCAACATTTAGAGCTCAAAAATCCCACATTTAGAGTTTCCGTTTGTAAAAGTGCGACATTTAGATTTAGAGCACAATATTTAGTTTTTTAACACATTTAGCTCTAAATGTGTGAAAACTGTGTGAAAATTGCACTAAATGATGAATAAATGGCACCTCTAAATTTGTTAAACTGTTGTTTACAAACAGCACCCCATAGACTTGGACATGGGACTAAAGACTTGAGACTTGACTTGACATTGCCACTCTGAGACTTGAGACTTGACTTGGACTTGAGAACAAAAACCTGAGACTTGACTTGGACTCGAGCGCAAAGACTTGATGTCAGAACAGCACCACCCACACTGCTCCTGGGATAGTATATACAGTTTTATGCATAAATCTCCACAATAACACGGAACCTGCAAATATTCTCCGCACTTTTTTTTTTGTGGCAATATGTTGTTTTACGCATTTTATTTCTAAATTATTAAGAAAACTGTACTAATTTTGTAACATAAATAGTAATCCAAATATAAATTCAGCTAAATATAAATCAGTGTAGGGGATGGCATCCAGACGCCTTCCGGACTGCTCCGTTCAGACTGTGCTCTTTTTTTGTTTTTATTTATCTATTGTTTTGCATTTCTACTTTAGTGTGTTTCAGAGAATTCCATATTTTTAATTTAAAGCTACTTATTGTTTATAATGTTTGCACAGTCAAAAGGAGTGGTTCAGGATACATTTCACTGTGACGAATAAAGAATCTTGAATCTTGAATCTTGAGTTATTGGCTGCAGCCTTCCTGTTCTCGTGTTTTCATTTCGTTCATCTAAAAGCCGTAAGAGACCGCCCAAATGCCTTGTGCCTCCTGGCAATGCACCTAAGCGCAAGAGAAGGTGTAAGACACTCGAGGAGAAGGTTGAACTCCTGGATATGTTCGTGGAAGGAAAAAGTTACGCCACTGTAGCACGTCATTATGGCGTCAATGAGAGCAAAATATAACTGTACTGTCGTGAGAACACAAAGAAAACACTTTCGGGATGGTTAAATATGCTGTACTCAGATCAGGGGTAGACTGGGACTAAAAAACAGCCTGGACTTTCTTCACCAACTGCACAGAGGTCTGCATCTCGGCCAAGAAAGACAGGCCGATGACCTTCGTGCATCGGACAGCCGTTCTTTTCCAGACCGCACAGATTGCCAGTCCGCCCCGACTCATCTTGAGTGTTTCTCTTGTTTTTCGTTTTTTGTTTGTCTTAAAGCCTAGTAGTTATATTACTGTAAATTAAATTAAAAGAGGCTGTTGAGCTCAGTTGCCATCCAATGTCTGCTTTAACCAGCGTGTCTCTACAATACCGTAGCACCCTGAATAAGACACACCGCTGATGAACAGTAAATTATTGAACTGTAAAAATTATTGGTGATTACCCCTACTTTTTACTGTATTTTTATTACTAAAAATTATACTAATTTACACTGAACCCTCATCTCGCCTGCCTCCCTATTCCAGCAGCTAACGTTTTGCAGGAGGGTGACTGGTGAGACAGGCTCAAATACACACAATAACACCATTAAAACACATAACAACACATAATAACATATTACACTACACAACACACTTCTATCCCCCCCATCATCACAAAAACACACGAAACTGGGCCAACTGGCCACACACCCACCCCACAAAGGCTCATGGGAGCCAGTCCTGACATGCCGGCTCATCACACAGCCCCTTCCGACGGGAAGCACCATCCTCGGCCAGCCCACGAGTCCAACACAAAGTCTTTTGGATGAGCCGGCAGGTTGCGCCTCCGGGGAGCTTGTGGTATGTCCTCCTTGGCAGAAATAGAGCCCTCACCACTCACTCCCCGCTCCCCCAAGTCCATCGAATCACCCCGCAGTTCAGTCTGTTCAGTGTCCGGCCCTGTAGCATCCCTCGTACCAGCCTGTGGCTGGTACAGCACCAGTCTGTCTCTGTGCAACACAACCACCTTGTGACGGCCTCTCAGTCGCACCCTGTACACGACCTCGCCAAGTCAGGAGGACCACACCTCCTGTCTGACCATCACCCCATTCACCGTGATGGCCAGCTGCTTCCTTCCTCGCATCTTAAGGCGTGCACCAATCCCATAACGAGTTGCGCGCTCGTCTCCTTCCAGCCAGGTAGAGACCGTTGCAGCGTGTGGGGCAGTATGCCTAGCCTTACCATCGTGATGGTGGAGCCGGTGTCCATCAACGCTCGACAGCGCACTCACTCCATGACACACTCCACATAAAAGCCCTTGGCGTTCCCCAGACCACCCACCCGCAGTTGCTGGGGTCTCGCAGGGTCTTGGCGGGTAGCGGACCGCGCTGCCCTCTGGGAGCTTTCTGCCGGCCGCTGCTGCTCCCCACTGGGAGCTGGGGCCCAGCAGTTCGGTGCTAGATATCCCAATTCTCCACTGGATAACACACCATCATCTGCTGCTGCTTCTCAGTTGGTCCTAGCTGCCCACAGTGAAAACATACCCTTGGTTGGAATGGGCGCGTTGCTCGAGGGGATACTCCATCCGCTCCGGCCACCACAGTCCACACTGGGCCTTCCCCACCTTCTGTTCCGCTGGCCGCCACTCACCGGTGCAGGAACGACATTGCCTTGGCAGCCAAGATAGCCTCTGCGCGCTCCGCTTCTGCTAACGCTGCCGTCAGGGTGGGCGGCGCTGTCAGCTGCACATGCTGCTGCAGTCGTTCGGATGAGAGGGCACGGAGAAAGGTATCCTCAGCGAGCAAAATTCTGCAGATCTCTGGCGAGCGTGCCCCATGTCTCGCCGTCCCTTTGCCGTCGATCACTCAACTCAACTTAGCAAATACAAACTTTCACACCGGCCAAATCTCTGCCATAGCGCCGCCACCAGTTGCCCGATGTCCCGGCGCTCACTGAGCGGTCGGTCAACAAGGACCTGCGACACCTCACCTTCCAGAGCCATGGCGAGATGGACCACGGCCTCACTCAGGTCCCATGCCGCCAGCTCAAACTGCACCAGGTATGGCTCCAACTGCGCCTTCCCATCAAAGTGCAGCAGCTTGACGGCCACTCGGGGTCCTGGCTGCGTGGGCGCCACTTTCCCACCGTCATCCCAGGCCTGGCCCACTGCAGGAGTACTGCTTCCCGTCCACTGGGTGGCGTGCTGGTCTCCGAGCACCATCTGGACATCCGAGGAAGGCAGAACGCTCGGGTCCACGGCTCGCTGCGCTTTCTTTATCAGCGCGTCAGTCTCCCTCGTTAGTAGCTCCATCCCATTTCTGACACCAATGTAGCGAGCGTGAGAGAGAGAAGATGAAGAGACGCTGATCTTCAAGCGGAGTCTTTTATTTTTCAGCTTCACAGCCTCCAAATACAGACTTAGCAATGTGTACTGCACCCCCACTTGGCATAACCCCAGTATATCACCCAATTCCAACGCTGAACCCTCGTCTCGCCCGCCTCCCTATTCCAGCAGCTAACATTCTGCAGGAACAAAGCTTTTAACAGCAGAGTTAATTTTAACACAGTATCAAAAACGTTTCTTGTAAATCTCAACTTAAACAATCATGTAATCAAATCAAATATAAAACCAAAGCTATTTGCCACTGCAGGGCATTCACGTTTGATCTAGTTTGTTATAGAAAAACAAGTTATCCTCAGAGTCCAGAGCATGGGGGACGGAACCATTATAGCAGCTGTAAAGGAGGAGGACCAACTCCATATAAAAGTCTGTATTTGAATGCAGTGTCATTAAAGACCCTGTTGGTGTAATGGTCAGGTGTCACATTACTTTTGTCCATATAATATGGACAAAAGTAATGGGATGCCTGTCCCCCATGAAAAACAGCCTAGAACTCTGTATGGACAAAAGTAATGGGACGCCTGATCCCTACGAGAAATAGGCAAGATGGTAGAGCACTGCGTGGACAAAAGTAATGGGACGCCTGACCCCCATGAAAACCAGCTGAGACGGTCGAGTGCTGCGGGCTCTGTTCACACTTAAATTTTGCGGGCACAAGCCGAAAATTAAAGGATAAAAAACTGCGTTAATGTGTGATAAAATAATTGTCGGATAATTGTCGGCGTTAAATAAATAATGCGTTAACGCGATAATGAGTTATATATATATGGATAGATAGATAGATAGATTACAACAGAGAAATTTTGTCATTGTATGTTCATGCTTAGTGTAACGCCTTGCCTCGGGCAGCGAGCTGCTGTCCTCTCTGGTCCTCCGGCCAGAGCTGCAGTAATTGTAAGGCGTAATCCTGCGCCACTGTCTCTGAATGCGTTTTAATAGCCATGTTCGATTCAGCTGTGTCAGCACAGAACCTCGGCCATGTAGCCCTTCAAGCCTTAGCCCACTCTTCCTGTCATTTCACTTAGACGCCCATGTCAAGCTTAAAGAAATAATTCACTTTAATAGACACTTTTGCATATTTTGGTCAACCAAGACAGTCTTCTGTAGGAGCAATGAGGCTAATGTGCTCCAAGGGTGCTTTGGACCCTTCTTTATAGAAGCAAATGTAAAGACCTTTTTAAACCCTTCATTTGGCCAGAGCCCACAAGTCAGTCCTTAAATTTATGGTCTAAGAATAGCTAATAATGTTTTTGCCGTCAGTTTGGGCCATAAATATCAAAACATTGAGTAAAAAACAACTCTAATACAATGCAAATTATACTAGCACCCCTATGATATCCTAGATGTATATGAACACTAAGCTAATCACCTTGCATACGAACATGTTTGGTCATTTTAGATTAAATACAAACTTCTAAAATGCATTTAATGTTTTACCTGAAACAGTCATATGAACATGTGACACCAACCCACTATAGACCACTACTCATTTCCATAGTCAGTGATATATCTAGAAAATTTAGAAGGACTAGAGTGAATTTTTCTCGTACATAATTAGTCATACCCCCTGTAAAACAGACCATGATTGGTTTGCTCTTTTTTATTATGCTGGTTGTTAATCTGATAAGTAAGGAATTCAATCTAGCATCTAAAGGTCTAAAAAAGGCCATAAAATGAGCATTGAGGTCTCCAGAGTCCTGCAGTCGCCTAGGTGTTCACTGTGAGAGTTTTACCCCCACCAATGCCATTGCCATCTGTTTGGGGAAACTAGAAAGTCAATGATTGGTGCAGTGTAGTGGGTACCGTTGCTGCCTCTCAAGCAGGAAAGTCCTACGCTAGACATCACACCACACTGTACCAATAAACGTCTGTTGGCAAAACTCCAACACTACATTTGCCTAAATTTGTATGAAAGCTCCTGCCAAAGGATGTAAATGTAAACAATTCTGCATTCTTAGATCTTGATGTCCTTCCCTCTCCATTATTGGGAGGTTAGCCAAATCTGTGTTAGCTGATAGAACAAGATTAGCATTTTCCTCCATGCATACTGAGTCATGATTTGAAAAGCTGCGGCAGTGCTCAACGTGTCAAGATGCAGAGATGTTCACAAGTCATTTTTACCAAGTCCAAGTCAAATCTCAAGTCTTTGTGCTCAAGTCCAAGTCAAGTCTCAAGTCTTTAGTCCCAAGTCCAAGTCTATGGGGTGCCGTTTGTAAAAATTTTTTTCATAATTTAGCGCAATTTTCACACAATTTTCACACATTTAGAGCTAAATTTTGTGCTCTAAATTGTAAATGTCGCACTTTTACAAACGGCGACCCTAAATGTGGGATTTTTGAGCTCTAAATATTGAGCCCTATGGGGCGGTTTCCCAGATAGGGATTAAGCCTAGTCCTGGACTACGCAGTATTGTGAATAAGGACTAGTCTTAATCACTGTATGGGAAACCAGCCCTAAATGTTTAGAAGATATGCTAATTGGCCACGCCCCGTGATTACAATTGGCTGTTACTTAGAAGGGGGCTGGACTGTGTGCTGTGATATCCCCTCACCAACATGGAGGATTTGCCTTAAATGACCTTAAATCTAAATGTTAAACATAAAAAATATATCTCGCACTCCAAATATGAAACTTAAGTTAGATAGGGCTCGGTGACATCTTTCCAATGACCCCTCGTTTAACATAATAGCCCATTACTTTTGTCCCCCACGGAATGTGCAGCGGCTTTTCTCTGCGGGGCAACCACCAATCTACGTCAAACGTCACAGTTAGATAGGACTCAGTGACACACCTTTCCATCGACCCCTCGTTTGCCATAATAGCCCCCGCCGATCCGGAGTTATTAATTCATGAGCGCATTTAAAGGCACGTCCGTCTTTAAATGCGATCCAGGTCAAACGGTGCATTTCGCCCTGTAGCTCGGACAGGGAAAAGCCTAGTGTCACAAAATTTATCAGGGACCCTCAGCTAGATCCCCTAGACCTATCGAACATGACCTGTGGCAAAGCTCTCCACCCTGGAGAGCGTGAGATATATTTTTCACATTTAGAGTGCAAGATTTATTTTTCATATTTAGAGTGCGAGACATATTTTTCATATTTAACATTTACATTTAAGATCATTTAAGGCAAATCCTCCATGTTGGTGAGGGGATGTCACAGCATGCAGTCCAGCCCCCTTCTAATTGTATTCACAGGGCGTGGCCAGTTAGTATATCTTCTAAACATTTAGAGTTCAACATTTGGAGCTCAAAAATCCCACATATAGAGTCGCCATTTGTAAAAGTCCTAGATTTAAATCCCACATTTAGAGCGCAACATCTAGATTTAAGATTTAACATTTAGATATATGTTTAACATTTAGATATATATTTAACATTTACATATTTAACATTTAGATTTAGATTTAACATTTAGATATATATTTAACATTTAGATTTATACTGAACATTTAGATTTAAACATTTAGATATATATCTAACATTTAAATTTAACATTTAACTTTTACGCAGCAAGAAAATGTACCAAAACGTAACAGTTTTTAATACATTTAACTCTAAATGTGTGAAAATTGCGCTAAATGATGAAAAGATGACACCTCTAAATTTGTTAAATTGTTTTTACAAACAACACCCCATACATTCTCAGAACTAAGGTTTAAGCTTTTTTCAGGAGTACTTTAACACATTGTTGGCCAGGGCAAGTAACTTATCGTCATGTTCCTCAAACCATTTCTGAACATTGTTTGCAGTGTTGCAAAATGCGTTGTCCCTCTGAAAGAGGCCGCTGCCATCAGGGAATTTTGTTGACATGTAACTGGTCGAGGTCGGATGTCATCATCCACATGAATGCAGGACACAAGTTTTCCCAGCAGAACATTATCCAGAGCGTCACATAGCCTCCACTGGCTTGCCTTCTTCCCATAGTGCCTCCTGGTACCTTCTCTTCTTCAGGTATTTGACACACTAACGCACACACACGGCTGTCCACATAATGTAAAAGAAAATGAGGTTCTTCAGACCAGGCCACTCTCTTCCTTTGCTTTCCAGTTCTGATACTCACATGCCCATTGTAGGTGATTTCAGAGGTGAACAGGGGTCAGGATGGGTACTCTGACTGGTACCCATGCTGTCGGAGTGCCCATCATACACAGCAAGATGTCACACAATGTATGTTCTCATACCTTTCTGTCATAGCCAGCATGAACTTTTTCAGCAGTCTGTGCTACAGTAGCTCTTCTGTTGAATCGGTCTTTGCTCACTACCTGAATCAGTGGGCCTCGTGTGCCCATGACACGGTCAACAGTTCCTGGACCACTTTTGGTAGATACTGACCACTGAATACCAGGAACAACCCACAAGACCTGCTGTTGAGATGCTCTGACCAGTGGAATAGTCATCTAACTCACCTGGGTCCTTACGCATGACCATTAACTTAACTTGTTTAATTTATCCCACCCTGACAGGTGCCACTGTAATGAGACGATCAATGATATTCACTTCATTTGTCAGTGGTTTTAACGCTGTGGCTTTAAAACTTTTATTAAGAAATGTTCACATATCAATGTATAATATTGTTTTTAATTATCTCTGGATAAGAAAGTGTTTTAATTGCAGATAAACAACAAAAATTAACCTTGTTTTACCCATTAAACAAAAGATATCAACAAAAATGTGTATTTTAACAGAGGACAAAGTTAGGACACCCTACCCCCCTAATAGCTTGTGTTCCCCCCTTTGGCTGACACAACTGCAGTGAGACGCTTCTTGTAGCCGTCTACCAGTCTGTGACATCGGGGTTTCTTGCATGTACAGCCTGTTTCAAGTCACCCCACAGCATCTCAATGGGATTAAGATTTTTAGATTTAGAATTGAATTTTAGAGAAATTTTTGTTTAATTGTTTAGTCAAATTACGTGAATCTCCCACTATTGCTACAATTGAGATTAAATATCCGTATGTCCAAGGATGTTACGAAAACACACAGGCTTTCATAGTGTGTCCTAATCTTTTCACATGACTGTATATAGAATGGTATTTATACTATAGTGTGCTGTAGTGCTGTGTATAGTGTACATGCAAACTAGTGTGAGGGCATCTCAGAGTGCAGAATATAGGAAGACCCTTTGCATGTCAAAGAGGTACATTGAGAAATATAGAGAAATTCTATTAGAGTAATATTTTACGTTGGGTATCTTTACTTTTACTCAAGCACACGAGACTGCACAATGCAGTGCTCGTGTGCCTGAGTAAAATTAAAGATACCCAACACCAATAGCAGTGACTGAACATTTCATAGCAGTTATGAGTTTTATGATTAATTACTGAATAGTACATGTCGATTGACAAATTTACAGTAGTTCCCTATATGCTCATTTATCATAATTCAAAACTGTTGGAAAGTTACTTACAGAGGAACAGAACCAGAGGATAGTGTGTGTGCATCTCTCAGCGGTGCTTGTATGAAGACCCCAAAAATGACTGTGCCCACCAAGAAGCATCAGTGGAAAAGTGTGTGTGTGCGTATGTGTATCTATGTCACACACACCAGAACACGTGACGTCAAACGGTCCCGGAAATGACTCACGTCCAGACTATTTAAGCAGGAAGTCT
>JBBPCX010120619.1:0-20063 GCA_037974365.1 Hydrocynus forskahlii
CAATCTCCATGTTCACAAAAGACAAAATGAAGCTTTCAGAGAAAAAACACCGCACCTATTGTAGGAGGGCCAGTGATTTTGGAGTTGCATAATGGGACATATTATAAAGTCCTGAGCTACATGATGTCCACCTAAAGCAGAGCTGAACCAGAGGTAAATATGTACCCTTTGCCCAGCACCATTCCCTATCCCAGAGATTTAAACCACTTCAGTAGAGCAATGGTCAGCAAACCCTTTTGTTCCTGGAAATGTATTGTTCTGTAAAATTGAGCTCTAATCCTAATCCAGCACACATGATCCATCGAAACTAGATCATCAAGGAAGGTTGGTGTCCACTGCTTTTGAAGAAACCTAACATCACAGATGAGACAAACCACAAACCAAATCACAATATCCTTATGATGGAAGACTCTTGGGATGGTGGAGAAGATAAATGTGGCAATAAGTGTGTGATTCTTCAGGCAGGGAGAGAAGATTGAACCTGATGATGGAAGATTTGATATATATGAATTAGGACATGCATCCAAAGTGTATGATGAAATCTGATTAGCTCTCTTGCCTAACCCTCAAACCTGATCAGAACTCAACCTAAGAACATATTAGATACTGTAAATAGCATGAAATGTCAATGAATTGATTGGAAAGGGAGGGGAAATATGAGGTGTCATATATTACTGGTGTCAGTGTTGGTCTAATAAATAAATTAAGTCACATTGTGACCTAAAGGATTAAGCGTCAGAATCTGATCCACCAAAACAGGATTATCTAACAAAATAAAGATCCAAAAGCAAACATAATTGTTTCTTTGAATATTGTTCATTTTAGCTCATTTATGAGCGATGCAATGACTTCTGATATTGTACTGATCTCTCTTTCCTTTCATATTTTTATTTTCTTGTTTTTTTTTCTTCATATAAAATTAAAACTGTGAAAATGACAGTTTGGCAGTCTGTGCTAAATGACCGATTATGTCTCTGTAGGGGCATATGATGTAATATTTATGAAAAATAAATGTACAAGGTACATTATAGATACATGTTCAGTGACTCATACTAGTTGCACGGTAATTATGATGTAATTTGTTTCCCTGTCAATCACCTGCCATGCGCTTCCATCACATTATAATTACACTTCAATTTCTGACTAAATCTATGAGAAACTACACCAGGGTTTGTCTCAATGCCCTTGCCTTTTCAAAGATAATTCTAATTTATTTCATATTTCATTAGAATTTTGTTCAAATCTTTGTTTAGTTTTTCTGGGAAGCAGACCTGCTCCACCCTGCAGTTCTGTGGGCTGCAGAGCGTAGTTCAGCTTTTGGAGTGTATGCTCAAGAGTTAGACAGTCACACAGTTTCAAAGGCAGAACTTTCAGAGATTTTGAATATTATGAAGGATACCTTTTATTTTCATGCCCTTGCATGATGTGCTCATAAAACAATCATTCATAAAACCTAGAGTTCAATTGCTGCAATCAAAAATCGCTTGACTACATGAATAGAAATCCAACATCATAATAAAATAAAATAAAACTTTGTGCAGTGCTTTAAAATACCAAGCACAATTCAGATTTGAATTAAAAAGCATACATAATAACCCTCTGCTTATCCTGCCATTGACTGCAGGGACAGAGACAACCAGATGGCCTGGGCATGAAAAATAAATTTGAGGCACTTTTCACTAGTGCTTTGATAGCGGCCGTGCTAACGAAGTGACATCGGGCCTTCAAAGTCTTCCATGTTCCTGTGGGGTTCAGCCTGAGCTCAGATTGATCCTGAGTATGAGCCTTGTCTGAGCACTGAGTGAGATTTGGTGGCTCCCACTCTTGTCTGCAGGGTTTCCCAGCATTCCCCTTCAGGGTGTAGTCCTTCTTTCATTCGTGTTGACTCTTTTATAAGTCTCAATTACTTGCAGGACACCACTGGCAGCATGAGCTCATGTGGTGGACTGATTATGGTGTGGTCTGTCTCGTTTTCAGAGTGATCTGAAGGACACTATAAATTCTGGGTGTGCAGGAATAATTGATAAGCTTCCAGATGATTTAACATTTTTTTAAAAATTATATATATCTATATATAAGAAAGGGCAGGCACCTCGATGCACCTCAATGTGGCTAGCTATGGAACTGACCCACCCAGAAAACAGCAGAGAAGAGAGTGATTATTGCAAGTACTGTTCACATGAAGAGAGACATAATAGGGCTGGTTTGCCGAAAAACAAATTTAAACAATTTTCTATTCTCCCCAGATGTAGACACATCATCCTATCCAATATCAACCAAGCCTTGTCTGTCCACATATTTCTTCCATAGAGCTAGAATCAGGAGACAAACATTAGAAGTCAAAAGTCACCCAAAGACCAAGTTATCTGAAAAGGGCTCCTCCATTGTTTGGTGAAGTTTTTTGTTTGTTTGTTTGTTAATATGTTTTCATTTTCATCACTTACAGTAAGTCATACAAATTCCTGAACTGCAATGACAAGTCTAGGCTGCCATAGTGATTCGGGAGAGATTTCAGAAGATAGAAAGGAGATTAGACCTGGGTGAGAAGAGCATTACTGTACATTTTCAGGTTATAAGAATGACTTTCTTCAGCTAGCTTAACCTATTTTGTATAGTGATTACTTCCATGCTGTGTTGCCTCAAAGTTCCCACATATTTTTCACAAATGTATTGATTTTCAACCTTTGAAAAATTAGATCAGATGTCATAGCTACTATATAAATGTAAGTTTCTTTAATATGTACAGCTACAGTAGCCATGAGCCATTCCCAGTGAAGAGAACATTTGAAGGGGGGTTTTGTGTCTGTTCATTAGAGAAGCCAGTTCAGTAGAGTGATTTTTCTCTGGAAGGCTTTATATAGAGCACATTTACATGGAGGAACTGGTGATCTGAGAAAATGTGAGAGCTGAAAAGATAAAAAAGTTGAAAGATAGGGAAGTTTCACTGAAATTCAGACACTATAGTGATTAAAACTTGTCTGCTCACCTCAGTAGTTCCATAACTGACCGAAAAGGAATGCTAGGCCAACAGGCCAATACCTTTGATTACCCTGACTGGCAACAGAAGGTCCGCTCACCGAGGAGATGCTAATAGCATGCAGAGATTCTGAATTATGAAGAAGTCTTCTGCTTTGGTGATGTTGCAGGCTGTGGCCATTGCAGAGACCTTTCAGATCTTTGTGATCTAAGTAGCAATCATCTTACTCATTTGAACTTTCAAAAAAAAATTGTAACACTCTGTAACACTTAACTCCTCACATCCTGTATTTTGAAATGTCAGTATGGCAAAAACAACAGCCAGTATTTTATTACTGATTTTCTTTTTTCATTAAGGTAAGAAAGGACAGTTCTTTTGAAAAAAAAAAAAAATCAATAAGATCCACATCAAATCTATACTGGATTTATACTACCCTATAAGCAGTGGTCCTCATGTTGGACAGGATGATTGAAACCAATAAATCAACCTGTAGCATTACTTTCAAAGCCAATTATAGTAATGAAATGTTAAAATTACTGTTTCAGTGTTTACCTAATTACCTAATGGCTTCAGCATGCCAACAGTACAAGCACAGTGTGTGTCACAGCAACACTGCACTTTATACCACTACAACTGAAATAGAATATGATAAAATGTAAGTCTAAATCATTACTGAATGGCTGTGTTAAGATGTAATATCTTATCTGAATGTCTGTTACCTATAATCCATTCCATAGTCCATATGTCTATGGACAGCTGTCACTACCATTAGCCTGGCACTAATAAGGCACGTCACATAAGAGGGCTAACAATGACCATTACAGGAGTCATGGATACTGGATAACGACAGGTTTCTAATAAAGCAAGTGAAACCCTGTTTGTATTACACTCTGTCATGTAATGACATGCTCACAATTTGGCTGAATCAGACAATGAGTGCACACAATGTATTTTTTATTAAGATTGTGCTTATGTGGTATTTTGCAATAGTTTTGAAAATATCTCAATTAATTAGGTTTCCAACCTAACTGCTAATTGCACACTGCAAGATAGAAAGGCTGGACACTGAAGGCTTCAAAAATGTAGCACATACGGTGAACAAATAATTACACATAATGTATGTAATACAACACAACACATTATCTGTGCGAATCTACAGCGTGGGCTAGATATAAATCAGCCTAAACATAGCCAGTTCTTGTTTTTCTTTTAGCCTGGTTGGTGGTGCTGCTGGTATTGGATGTATAAAGGTACAAAATAATTAGCTTGTTGCTTTTTGGTTACAGCAAATAAAACAGTGTGGATGCCAAATATGCCCACAAGCATTCTTTTAACCGATGAATGACTCAGCACAATGAAGCAACCCTTTTATTCATAATATGTCTTAGAAGACTTGTTGTGACCATGTGGGAGGAATCACACACACTCTTTAAAAAAGGGGGCTTAAATGTCTCTTATCAAGTTTAAGGAAATTGGAATGTAACTGTCTGACTGGGAAAAAAAATGATTCAAGCAGGATTCTTTGTTTGAAAAACCTAACGCATTGTTTCTGCAAGCAGAGAGTTAGCTTTTGTAACCTGAGCTCATACTTAAATTCTAGCAATGGGAGCATTTTGAGTATATTGCCCTTACAATATGATTCATAGTTAGGTCGAAGACTTGTTATAGGTCTTGTTAGAAGAAATGGTTCCTCTCCTGCAGCTGATGAGTTTCAGTGCTATTGTATTGACTGATGATGGTAATGGTGGGCTCTGCATAATCTTCACCAAACTTGTATCTTTCATGTGATGAGAAGACCAGTTGCAGGTGGGGTTTGTTTGTGTCTAAAACTGAGAAAAGCAATGTCTTATCCCATTTCAAAAGATTTTATAATGCAGAAATTATTCAGTAAATGGGAAAATAATGAGAAATTGTTACTGAAAAAACACATCGTTCTTCCAGGGCAGGACATGCATGGGATTACATAGGACAAATGGCATTAAATGTCTACACTGAGATAAGACACATGGTGTGTTATTTAGCATTTATGTGATATTCAGAGTGAACTAAGCCCTAGAACATGATCGTGCAACACTCACACACTTCTTCTCATTATATGCCATGGCTGTCCTTGATGTAACCATTCTTATGTCATAACGAGGCAAAACTCAGCGGGTGTTGCTAAAATCACAGGCAGTGGTCCACTGAGAAAATACAAGTTAGCTTAGATTTTTTCTAAACTGCCAATGTTGTTAAACTTTTATCACTTTACCTTTAAGAATATCGTTGTTGGCATAGAGCTACACTATAAAAAACATCACCAGTGAGTAAACGCTTTCTGCAGTTTTTAGCTGTAAAATATGACCAGTATTACTGTAGATATACAGAAAGACACTTTTGTGTTCACTGTAGCTGCTGTGGCTTTAATGCTCTACAATTATAGCAAATGTCTATAAAAGGTGTTGTACTACAATTTGTAAAGCACTTCACGGGCTGTTACTATCTTTCTGTAATTATATGGTAATTATTTGCTATATGAAATAATGCTTTACTGAAGGGTGGCATGTGTATGGCTACACAGCATCCACATAAACCTTTCATCACATCTGACATAAAACATATAAATACATTTATAGCCTTATTCCATCAATTGTCAGCTGTTTTAGGGACTGCTTTTGTTCATTTTGGCATCATTTACCTCAGCAAAGTTCATGACAACTGAGGCTTGTTGGAAAAAGCCTTCATAAATATTATAGGCTTATGTCATTTGTCATGAAAGGCTTATGTAACTGTTGTGAAGCTTTATGGAAGCTGCGCTTCAGCAAAGGGTTCCCCTCTATGATCTCATAACTATTGGCTATGATTGTCTGTGGGATAAATGATGATTCAATAAAGATTAGAGAAAAGATCTATTCTATAATTTGTCAATTCAAGATGTTTGAACTAAATTTGATGTTACGTGGCTTTGATAACGGTACAGCTTTGGACACGGACGTGGCACAGAAATGGCACAGAATACAAGGGCTAGTATGTGTCAAGTCATGTTTATTTACACCCTGTTGCTCTCATTACAGCCACCATTACTTTTAATCATTTAGTTACTTCCCCATAAAACTCTCTCTCTCTCTCTCTTTCTCGGTTTCACACACACACACACACACACACACACACACACACACACACACACATATATACACACACTCTCACACACATATAAGCACACTGCTGTGCTGTGCAGATGCTCTTATGCAGCTTTTTATCTATTCTCAGAGTGTCCATGGCCTCTCTCCTCTCTCTATCTCTGTGCCCATCTTTTCTTTGTCTCTGCTCTCTCAGCCTTCCTGACATGACTCCTTCTCTTCTTCTCCTCAAACGCAGTCCTGCCCTTTATTTCAGGCTTCCGAATATTTTTTTCTTGCGCTGCGGTTGAGTTTTTCTGTCAGTGTACCTTCGGGCTGCATCATACAGACATGTATGCAATCAGTATGTTTGTAAAGTATAATGTAAAGTAGACAATATATCATATTCTGCAGTTTTTGGGGGAATAAACTTCATTTAAAAGAGTTTATGTGGACCTACTTTCAACAAAGCAATCCAAAAACACCTGGATATCAAGACTTATGACTTCAGATTTATTATGTTTTAATCTCTCTCTCTCTCTTTTCTCTTTCTCTCTCTCTCTCTCTCTCTCTCTCTCTCTCTCTCTCCCCCTACCTCTTTC
Source organism: Hydrocynus forskahlii (assembly GCA_037974365.1). NCBI lineage: Eukaryota > Metazoa > Chordata > Actinopteri > Characiformes > Alestidae > Hydrocynus > Hydrocynus forskahlii. Next base: position 6,678 of record JBBPCX010120619.1, read on the forward strand.
ACAGGATGCCGGACAGAGTGGGATGCGATCCGTTGCTGGTACAGAGCTGAAGTGGGGCAGGTGGTTAATGTCTCTTGCTCTGAGGTGTCCCAGCTCTTCGTCAACAATCACGGTAATCAATTATTTATCTTTATTTATTTAGTATAAGCAATATTTCTCACCAGCTCATGCCTGGCAGGTCACATCATGGATTTCTATCTCAGAACTTCAATAACACTTTGGTAATGTTTAACTGAAGGCCTATAGTCACAAGGCTTCCTAAAGCCTTTCATGCTAACTGATATAAACTCATATAAACATTTATAAAAGCTTGTTCCAGCATGTTTCAGTAAGGGTCCTATAGTGAGTTTTGCTGCAATTGCATTTAGAAACGTTTATATAGATTTATGTAAGCTTAAGGTTTATGTAGGTGTCATGAAGTTCTATGAGTACTGTGCTATCACATCTATACAAACGTTTTCAAACCCTGCTCCAAATGCTGTTGCCCCACTAGGTTCTAACAGCTGAGAATGAATACTTACTGAATCCATCACATGAGCAAACCCATATATACTATTGGTCTAAATATAAATATGAATATAGAAATGAACACTTTACACTCATATATCACTCATACTGTATTTTATTACATATTTTTGGTCATGAGGTTTTGCCTAATCACTTTTCAAACAAAAGAAATTGTACATATTTATACCTGCTGAGGCAATCACGTTATTATGACTACGCTGAGATCTCCCAGTAAATTTGTCAAACAATACAGACAATTTAAACAGCTGCCAAAGATAAGACAGCACAGTTCAGTTCACTTCATGTACAACTCCCAGTCCTTACAGTCTGACATCTCGAGAAACATTTACTGCACAGACAAACCAATTTGGGGCCATAAATGTGCCAGGCCCAGGACACACAAGCTCTAGAGTGTTCTGTAAACACTCCACTCCATTAGGTACACACACCTTAAGCCAGAAATGCTGCTTCTGGTTGTGAAAGAATGAATTACATGCATGTTTATGTGAGTTATAAAATAATTACAGTCATCCTTTCATATGGTTTAGTACTGTGCAAAGCAATTTGGGTGATCTGTAAGATTGCAGTAGGTAGTGCACAGTATAAATCTATATTGTTTACAGTATTTTTACACTAACAATGTCAGCCATTTATGCTAATGGTTGTCATCCATTAGCATAAGAAAGCTGTGAGTAGAGCAAAAGTGCACATCAGCATATGGGCTAGAGGAATTTGCTGTCAGAAAACACACACGTGTAACGCCATTAATGGCTAGCCAGTGATTTAATTCCCTTAATGAACAGCCAAACTGAATAAATAAGTGGAGTGTTGTAGTACTGTTTTCTGTATAAAAACCATCGTGCCAACCACTGTGCCAAGGAAATAATAAAATAATGGAAAATCAAAGGGGTCAGGAAGGAAGCCAGAGGACTAGGTGCAGAGGGAGGTTAGCGCTGTTGCGATGCTTGTTAGTGCGGGTGATTCACAGCTAGCGATCGGTCCTCTGCTCGCCTAGGCCATAGCCTTAGACCTCTACCACGAAAAGCAGGAGCAAGCATTCAGCCAGCTTTTCCTTCCATTCGCTTCAGGGAGAGACCTGAGCAATGCATGCCTCGCTATGCTAATTCTAGCAACAGCGGGTGAGAAAAAACTGCCTTTGGCAAGCTAACATTAAGCCACCCACTTTGTTTGCCTTACACTGCCACATGCCTGAAAAAGACAGAATGGTATAATAGCTATGAAATGCAACATACACACACAAATTGAATAGATATTTGAAAAAGTACAATAATCCAATGCACAAACATGCACACATCTGCATTCTGGTGTTATAGACCTTATCAGGAATAGTTGGCATTGACCTTATCACTCCATTATAATGCCAAATAAGAATTATTATCCATATTTATTTGATGCTCTGGAGACTGATGTTAGCCCGGGCATTTGTTGAACTGGTTCAAGGGTTATGTGATAATAAGAATGTGTACTAATTCAAAACCTCTTCTGTTACATTGCTAAGTCTACAGTATTCTAGGGGAGAAATGACATGCACATTTCAGAATTTGAATATTGTTGTTTTTGCACCATGATATTTTCTCAATAATGAAGCTAAAAAAGAAATGCAGACTTTCATTTTATTGAAAATGAAAGATGTTTTGCAGGGGAGGATGGTTTTCCTTATTTTCATGAGGTTTCTTGTTCTGGCCTCACCCTTTCCAGTTTCCCTTTGTATTACCTCGCTATTCTTGCATATCCATTAATCCCTCCACCTGTGTGTTCTTTGTAACCTTTCATTCCTAGCTGTTCATAATGTTGTCTTTGGTATATATAGCACTCGAGTTTCAGTTTGCCTTTAGTCTTGCATCGGAAGAAAATCAGGGAGTGTTTTTATTGAACAGTGGAAAGCATCCCAACTAATGCCTGTATATGTGATTACACAAATGGTTTTACAGCATAATATTTAATAATATTTGATAGTCCTCCAACCCACAAATGGAGAAAAAGAATATTAATTGTGTATTACAACAAACCCATGGTTCTCTACTTAAGTGCTGATTTGAATTCACTCTTGTACCTTAGGTTGACTTTTATCCATTTTCTGGCAAATATAAGATCTCTCCAAATCCTTCTCTGTTTAGTTTGGCTGTGAATCAGCAGTAATTTTATTGTACATTGACTGATAGTTCAATATACCTCACTGTTGTGATGAGAAGTTTGACATGTAGACTCATTAGCCTGGGCAGGGTTTAATATGAGGTTATAAGTGTGTTTGTGTGGGTTGCAGGTGGTCAGTGTGACTGACCCACTGTCCTGGGTTATGCTTTAACCTGTGACCACTGCTGGATAAGGCAGTAAGACATCTAATAATTCCAATATACTGTCCACCCTCAGCAGTTTATTTTCTAATCAGATTGAGAGCAGCTGCTTCTCAGTATTGGACAGTGCTTTTATGAGTGGTTTTCCATCTCCTGCAGTTAAAGACACACACACACACAAACACACACACACACACACTCACACACACACACACACACACACACACACAGGGAGTGAGAGAGAAAATATCTTTCACACAGCTAAGATAAGTTATCCCATTACTGTGAGTATGCAGCATACAGTGCATTATAAGTAACTGGATAGTGACAAACCTTTTGCTCTGTACTCCAAAGCTTTGGATTTGTGTCAGCATAAATGAACCACTGTGTTTTAATGTACCTGGCTGTCCTAAAATTTTGAGCTTATTAAACTTTATATAATAAGATGGATGTGTCCCTTCATGCTCATCCATGCTGAAGTGGGTTAGGCAAATTACCGAACAACCGTTTCACAAAAAAAATTATTTGAATGGTAAGTTGGCCTTGAGGAGACAAAAGACCCAAGTTAATTACAGTTTATTTGCTGATTAGCGCCACATAGTTAATAACGTCAGTGTCTCTCAAGAAGTGCTTACACTTTCTTGTTCACACAGCTTCATTTGTTCATATTCCATTTGGCTCACTTAACAAAGTGGCCACTAATGCCAGTCAAACTTTTCAGCCAATACAGACCTCTGCCTATTTCTTGTAATGTAAAGGTTCAAACTTCATGAAAATTCACACCCCGCATGACTTCCACATTCCTTGGACGCATGCTACATTTTTCATCCATAGGAGACACTGCAACTGACACCTCTCAGTATTTTAAGAACCACTTAATCTTAAAATTTTAAATTTGTTATGTGTACACTTGGCTACATTTGTCCACATCATCCACAGTGCCATTTGGCTTGCTCAACAAAATTAGCCATTAGATGTCGCTACAATAAGCTACAACATATTTTCCTTTTGTCTGCTGATGAAGTTTGGTCTATCTTTAAATTTTAATTTGTCTTTAAATCTTTACATTTACACAATTCAAATGTGCCTTCAAATTTACCTGCTGAAGCAGTCAAACCATTCAGCCTCTCCCTACTTGGGCCAGTTCGCACATTTTGGGCCAGTTCGCACACTGATTGCTGCTTATTCTCCCTATTTTGTCATCTCTGTTGAGAATGAGATAATGGATTACACACTGCTGGCTAAGAGATAACTCAGCAGCCCATTCGCAGTTACTGCAATATGCCATTAATTATTTTTCTTGTCTAATTTGTAGTTAAATGAAACATTCCATCATCTGAGCTGCTTATCTTAACCTGAATCATGGAGGGTGCCTATCCCAGCGCACATAAGACATTCCAGACAGAGACAGAGAAAGATCCTGGACAGGTTGTCAGTCCATTGCAGGGCAAACACACAGTCACACCTAGAGTTAATGTAGCATTTCCAATTCACCTGATATAAACTGGACTGTGGGAGGGGCACCATGTAAGCAGAATCGCACACAGGTAACCCGGGTTTCCCAGTCAAAAATCAAACCCAGGACCTATCCCCTGTCACATGCACAAGTCAGGTGATGCGCAAAGGTCAGAGGAAATGAGCGCGTCACAGGGTATATAAACAGGAAACAGGATTTCCTCCTCGCTCAGACATTGAGTTCCAATCGCCCTGTCTACTCAATTCATCTCAACTCACGTGAGTAAAACCCTTATCTTGTGTGTGAATGTGAAGGAGGGTTCCGGTGGGAATCCAACTCTATGTTTTAGAGCGTTCGCAGAACAAAGAGCGTGATTAACCAGCCCTCTCGCTTCTGTCCACGCTTGGGCTCTTCCAGCATGCTACAAGGGCGAACTACTTTTGCAAAGGTACGTTCTTGTTCACTTCTCATATCATGACAGAATGTCTGAGCCAATTGTAGTGAGCTCAGCAGACTGGCTCGCGCTGGTAGCGTTGGTAGACCAGCAGCGGGAAGTGGCCGTACTAAAACAACAGGTCGCTTTCCTACAGCAGACTCGCTCCGAGACCCCTGCTGCGACACCTTCGCTCCAGCCGGCAGCTCAGTCTCATCTTCCACCACCTTCATCCTCATCTGTACATCCACTGCAACCCAAGATTTCACTCCCAGAGAAATGGAATGGTGTAGACAGGAAGTGCGAGGTTTTCCTAAATAACCTGTCTCTGTTATTTGAGTTCCAGCCGGATCGCTATCCCACCGAACGTTCCTGGATCGCACTTCTTGTCTCCCTCCTCACCGGGCAGGCAGCGGAGTGGGCTTCAGCGGTCTTAAAGAGCAACACTCCGGACTGCTACATCTACGAGAATTTCACGAAGCTCCTCAAGGCCACTTTCCAGCATCCCGACAGCAAGGTGGAGGTGGCCTCTAAACTCTACCACCTGCGGCAGGGAGACCGTCCGGTCAGCAAATACTCCGCGGAGTTTCGCACCCTCGCTGTGCAGACGGCGTGGGGCGACTCTGCACTCCGGATGGCCTTTTACGAGGGGCTGGCTGTTCGCATTAAGGACCAGCTCATCAGACGGGAGCTCCATGAGACCCTGGAGGGTTTAATTCAACTATGCATGCGCATAGATCAACGCATGAGCTCCTGTCCTCGGTCAGCTCCTCGTACCCTGCCGCCCACGCCTACTACTGCACCGTACAAACTAGTGGCTACTACCCTGGATCCTCCACCTCCATCGGAAGCCCACTCAGGAGCCCATGCAGTTAGGGCGCGCTTCTTTGAGCCAGGCAGAGTGGAATCGACGTTACCACAAGGGGCTCTGTGCACACTGCGCATCCCCGGACCATCACAGAGCCATCTGTCTGCTCCGTCCGGGAAACGGTCAGACCTGGTGAAGAAGCGGAGGTCTGGGTCCTCTCTCATCACCTTCTCATCACCAACCGTTTCTCGTTTCATGGTTCAGGCCCAGATCCAACACAGCTACAAACAGGTCAGTGTCAACGCTTTTATTGATTCAGGGGCGGCTGGCAACTTTATTGACCACTCTTACGCTGTTCAGCTGGGTCTGGAATTTGAAGCGTTATCCCAGCCGTTAAAGATCACAGCCGTTGACAGTCGACCCCTTAAAAACAGCCCTATCACTCAGCGCACCGTTCCACTTCACTTCAGTATCAATGATCACCAAGAAAAACTTCAATTCCTCGTCATCCACCTCACCTTCCCACCCATCATACTGGGCTATCTCTGGCTTCTGTTGCACGACCCTTTAATATCATGGAGACAACAGAAGATTCTTCAATGGGGTTCGACTTGTCGAGAGCTTTGTCTCGCAGCAGCGGCTGGGATGTGTTCTGGGGAGTCCTCAGACCCTGACGTCGATGCCACCGCCATCCCTGAGCCATACCGGGATCTCAAGGAAGTATTCAGTAAGCATAGGGCCATCCAGCTTCCTCCGGCCCTACGATCTGGAGATTAATCTCCTCCCCGGTACGACTCCACCCCGCGGCCAATTGTACGCCCTGTCGAAGGACGAGCAACAGGCCATGGAGGAGTATGTCACTGAGGGTCTTCGACAGGGCACCATAAGACCGTCCTCCTCTCCTGCCGCTGCGGGGTTCTTCTTCATTAAGAAGAAGGATGGCGGACTCCGCCCATGCATCGACTATCGGGGTCTTAACAAAATAACACTCAAAAACCGTCATCCACTGCCACTGACCAACACAGCCCTCGACGCCCTCCCTGGTGCTAACATCTTTACGAAGCTGGATCTTCGCAGTGCTTATAATCTCGTCCACATCAGAGAGGGCGACGAGTGGAAGACGGCATTCATTACTCCCACCGGCCACTATGAGACGCTGGTAATGCCTTTTGGCTTGTGCAATAGTCCGACAGCATTCCAACGACTCATTAACGACGTGCTCCAGGACATGCTGGATCGCTGGGTCTTCGCTTATCTAGACGATATCCTTATCTATTCGAAGACCGAGGAAGAACATCACCAGCATGTCAGAGCAGTGTTAAAGAGGTTGCTGGCCCACCGACTGTTCTGCAAGTTGGGAAAATGCGCTTTCCACCAGCGTTCCACTACATTCCTTGGATTTGTCATTTCACCTCAGGGTGTAGCTATGGACCCCCAGGAGCTGGATGCTGTGCGAAATTGGCCTCTACCCGTTTCGCTTAAACAGCTCCAGCGCTTTCTGGGGTTTGCTAACTTCTATCGCCGCTTTATCCAGGGCTTCAGTTCAGTCGCGGCACCCCTTACTGCTCTCACCAAACCCTCCAAATCTCCGTTCAACCTCAACGCCGAAGCCATCAAGGCATTTCATCACCTTTGTCACCTCTTCACCACTGCTCCTATTCTCATTCATCCAGACATTGCCAAGTCATTCGTTGTGGAAGTGGTCGCCTCCGATGTGGGCTTAGGAGCTGTTCTCTCCCAATGAGGTCCAGACCAGAAACTGCATCCCTGTAGTTTCTTCTCCAGAAAATTTAATCCCACTTACGGGGTAGGGGACCATGAACTGTTGGCCATCGAGTGGGCTCTGGAGGAATGGCGTCACTGGCTCCAGGGCGGCCGTGACCCGTTCATTGTCTGGACTGACCATCAAAACCTTATTGGCATCCAGCAGGCGAAACAACTAAATCCTTGACAGGCGCGGTGGGCCGTGTTTTTTGAACAATTTCATTTAATCTCCTACCGTCCGGGGTCGAAGAATGCCAAAGCGGATGCCCTCTCCCGTGCTTACCAATGTGATGCACCCCGGATGGACCCCGCGCATATAATTCCACCTGGGATAGTTTTTTCGCCCCTCCGGTGGGAGTTGGAAAATCAAGTCCGCCAGGGGCAGGCCTTGGAGCCCCCACCGGCAGCCACTCCACCTGGACAACTCTATGTTCCCACGCCTCTTCGCCCTGAGACCCTCCAGTGGGCCCATGCTTCCACAGTTGCCGGTCATCCAGGAGTCCAAAGGACACTCGTGCTCCTATGTTGAGCCTTCTCGTGGCCCAAGATGGTCGCAGATGTCAGGGAATTCGTCCAGGCGTGCGCGGTGTGCACCAGGGCCAAGACTACCAACAACCCAACCACAGGAGATCCCCAACCTCTCCCTGTTCCTCGTCGCCCCTGGTCGCACATCGCACTGGATTTTATCACCGGACTGCCAGTGTTGGAAGGCAAGACCACTATCCTCACCATTGTGGACCGTTTCTCCAAGGCCGTGCACCTGGTTGGCTCTTCCAGGACTCCCCTCAGCCAAAACCACCGCTGAACTTATATTAGAACATGTAGCCCATTTTCATGGGTTCCCCAAGGACATCGTCTCAGACAGAGGGCCTCAGTTCACCGCACGCTTCTGGAAGGCCTTCTGCCGTCTGATCGAGGTCTCATGCAGTCTCTCCTCCGGGTACCACCCTCAGACCAACGGTCAGACGGAGTGGACCAACCAACAACTGGAGCGCTTCCTGAGATGTTTCGTCGCCGATCGTCAGCGCTCCTGGGCCCGTTACCTCATTTGGGCTGAACTATCACACAACTTTCTGACATCCTCTGCCACCGGGATGAGCCCATTTGAGGTATGCTACGGTTTCCAACCTCCGATGTTTGAACACCAAGAGCTGGAGGTTGATGTACTGTCGGCCCAACAGTTGGTCCGCAGGTGTCTCACCAGCACCGCTGCCAACACCTTCCGGGACGCATGTACCGGGTTGGTGACAGGGTTTATTTATCCACCAGGAACCTTAACCTGCACACCGAGTCACGAAAGCTGTCACCATGCTTCATCGGACCCTGCCGGATTACTCACCGCATTAACCCTGTCACCTTCCGGCTCCAGCTACCTGCCTCTCTCCGGGTGCACCCGTTTTTTCACACCTCCAACTTCAAGCCCTTCATCACCTCACCTCTGGTTCCTGCTGCTCCGGACCCTCCTCCGCCATGGATCATTGACGGTAGTCCTGCCTACACTGTCTGGCAGATCCTCGATTCGCGACGCTGTGGCACCCAGTACCTAGTCGACTGGGAAGGCTACAGTCTGGAAGAATGGTCCTGGGTCCCCGGGCGGTTCATCCAGGACCCCACTCTCATCCAGGTCTACCATCGCAGGGTATCCTCTCAGCCGGGACCGTCCTGGAGGGGGGGGTACTGTCACATGCACAAGTCAGGTGACGCGCAAAGATCAGAGGAAATGAGCGCATCACAGGGTATATAAACAGGAAACAGGATTTCCTCCTCGCTCAGACATTGAGTTCCAATCGCCCTCTCTACTCAATTCGTCTCAACTCATGTGAGTAAAACCTTTATCTTGTGTGTGAATGTGAACGAGGGTTCCGGTGGGAATCCATCTCTATGTTTTAGAGCGTTCGCAGAACAAAGAGCGTGATTAACCAGCCCTCTCGCTTCTGTCCGCGCTTGGGCTCATCCAGCATGCTACAAGGGCGAACTACTTTTGCAAAGGTACATTCTTGTTCACTTCTCATATCGTGACATCCCCTCTATAACCATGCATAAAATCAGAAAATCATAAAATTGCAAAACTAAAGAGAGTGCTGACTCCATGTTCATGTTTTTGTACATACATTGAACATGCCTGAACATTTTGTTTTGGTAATTTCTTAACATCAAAATGATAAAAACAATAGAAGTTAAACAACTAAAGCAATTCTGTCAAATCAGAATCTAAATTATATGTAAGTGGAATGTTATAATACTTTTCATCAAAGCTGTGATTGTCAAGAGCACGAGTGGTGTTTTCTATGCTATTTCATCAACAAATCTGAATTGTATGTGTGACTGGAGTGTGACTGAAGTTAATTTTCAGAAGTTTGAATGAAAATCTGAAGTCAAAGCATCTGAAGTGAAGGTGCTGACCTGCCAGCACCAGTACATATTCTTTATTTATGAATGTGTTTCATCCATGAGAACAAAAGCACAACAGCAACAGGAAGATGGATGAATGCATACTGAGTAAGTCAGAAATCAATGCACTACAATATAGTGATGCTGCAGTGTGAGCGGCACTGTGTGTGGATAATGAAATCATCACTTTAGTAAAGTCCTTACAGTTTTTAGGTTGAGAATTTGTGCATGAGCTATATCAGTAAGTCTTTTAAGCTGCAAACCTCTATCACTGTTTCATATTTATAGCTGTCAGAACACACTTCATCCTAAGCCCAACCCAAGGCAACATGACTGTCTCTCTGTCTCTCACTTGCTTTTTTCTGTCCACCTTTTTATCCTCCTCATCCTTTGCATGTATTTCTCTGTCACAGTCGGATAAAAGACAACAGAGGAATCCTTTCTTCCTTCCTGCCATCATCCACCTTTCTTGATTTCAATCACCGTCATTATGAAACCTTTATTGCTATTTCTTTCTGTAATTCCTTATATCCACTGTGTTGCCCTGACTTCTCTTCTAGACTGAAGAAGAGAAAAGCTCTTATTATTGAGGGCTTGTCAACTGAGGCCTTTAATCCAGAGGATAATGCCAGAAACAGAGCTTACAGCTCTGGGTGCCTGCACCCATGCTCGCATCTACGTAATAAGAACAATAACAACAGCAGTAACCATAATCATATCAATAAAAACGCTAATCTTATTCACAGAGGAGTGCGCCACATAGAATGCGGTCCTGCTCACTGCAGGTTGTCATTACAGAGCAAGTGTCCTGGTTCACCTTACAGATGAAGATGTAGCAGCTTCTTCAGGGTTTAGACTTCACAGCTAATGCAGCTCTGTGCCCTTAAGGGTGAGAAACCTAGAATGTCAAGAAGCTTATTGTTATCTAAGGGTGTAAAAGCACTGAAAAAGATATTTCCTCATTTAATAAAAAAGTAAGTAGCTGAGTGCCTTGTGATTTTCATAATGACGCAGCTGAACAATAATCTGTGTTTTACATTGTGTAAATGTATTTTTTGAAAATTGTAAGACAACCAAAAAATATTTAAAATCCTGGATTATTTTTATAGTATCAACCAGTAAGATGTAAAAAAGAATTAAAAACTGTACTGGTATATAGATGGTCTCTCATTTGCTGTCTTTCATGGAGACCAATTTCACTGATCAAAACTGAGCATCCTGTCAAGTGGGCTTATACTATACTATAGACACACATATCCTCATTTTGGTGGGCTTTGGTGGACTATTTTATAAGTGTATGTTTTCTGATATACATACACACACACACACACACACACACACACATATATGTATATATGTATATATACCATTCCATCAGGTAAAATTCACACGAGAGAAAAAGTGACCATATTTGGCCATATTTGCTCATTTTTCTACTTATCTTTACATTACATTTCAGCATCATTCAGTGTTTTTAAACATCATGTCACTCAAATGATCTCAGTGAGCAGATGTACTAATTTACTTATTCACACTTATTTCATTTATTTCACTGTCGTTTAGATTTTTTTGGTCTTTTTCTCAGGTTACATATACCGGAACTGTACCAAGAATGGCTGGAGTGACCTTTACCCGTCCTATGAGGTTGCTTGTGAATTTGATGGGATTGCAGACACTGATGAGGTGAAAAATCGATGACTTATCATTTTATTTCTGTTGCTACCACATTTGGGCTAAATTCGCAGACCTAGATTGAATGAAAAATTTAATGGAAATTGTAATTGTAAAGTTAGCCTGGGCTTAATTTACATCCACAAAACCAGCCTTCAGATATATTTATTGCTCTGGTGCTTTATTTACATTCACCAAACCAGCTTTTAGATCTACTCACTGCGCAATGCTTCATTTTTGTCTGCGAAAGCCGTCTTTAGACATACTTACTGCATCTCTAAGTTTGTGCTGAAGACTTGTTCTCAGAGTTATGAATATTGTAGGACTCTGTTTCCCTCCTACTTTCCTTGGAACTCTCTCTCTCTCTCTCTCTCTCTCTTTCTCTCTCTCTCTCTCTCTCTCCTTCTCTCTCTCTCTTTCTCCTTCTCTCTCTCATTTAATTACTCTCAGCGCTGGTGAAACCTTGCGTGACCTGTTAGTTGTGAGGAAAAGTGAAGACTAGCACAGAGTCCATGTCGCCCACTCACTCACTTTCAGCTTGTGTATTCACCTCCGAGCAAAGCGAGTATGATAACGACACAGAGTGTAAATGCACGACTGGACTGCGGGGCAGCTGCAAATAATTAAAATGAAATACAGAAAGAAAAAGAGAGAGAGAGAGAGAATTTGAAGCTGATTAATAACATAGACAAGGCGAATCCCCCCACACCACCTCTACCCTTCTCTTCTTCTTTACACTCTTCTCCCTTTTCTTTCTCTCTACTTTGCTGTCTCAACCACTTAGTGGCAAAATGCCTGAATATTCAATCAAATGCTAATGAGAGCTTTAGAGACACTGCCTTGCATTAAGAGAGCGATAATATATTAATCCTCCACACACACACACACACACACATATACCAGTGCGCACACTCATACATGCACAAACATACGCATGCACAAACACACACCGTCACACATACACACGCATAATGTGAAGCAGACCAAGGCTAAGAGTGGAGCATGTCCCTAATGCAAACAAACTAATTAACGTGGCCGACTTGTCAGACAGGAACACAATAGAGTCTCTCCTGCATGGTAGATTTAATTTTCCTGGCTTGTGCTGTTTTCAGTAATGAGTTTCACCTCTCACTCTTTCAAGCGAGTGGCTTTAGGGTAATAGATGCACCTAGAGAATTGTTATGGGTGATGGTGGCCTGGCTATCATCAGGAGATGTCAAAATCAGTCCCCAGTGATGGTACAGTTATCCATGGCATGGACTCCAGGAGAGCACAACTGACCTGGGTCTCTGCACAGTTTGGATGGCCCTCCATCTCCCCCCATCACTCAGCATGAAGTTGCCTGCACACTCATCTGTTAGCAGACATGGCAGAATTATCAGTTAGCGTCCTCCTCCAAGTACACTATGCTGTCTAGTTATATAGTGGCAACTTGTTGTGTTAGCACATCCTTACCCTCAGCCTCCCAGTGTTGGTGGTATTCTGTGAAGTGGGGGTTCTAGCTGGTGGCTGAAACTGGACATGACTAGGGTGGAGAATCAGGAAAATTTTGTATCCTAACCCTAACCTTACATATAGCAACACATTCAATTAAATATGTCAGATTTCATTGTAGACCCGGCCCATTCATTTATGTCCTTTATAATGGACATTATGTTCACATGTATCTTCCTTAAGTATTTGGAGTTACCCCATCAAGCCCTATAGTATTCTGTAGAGGACATCCTGGGCTTTCCAGTGATGTGTCATGTGATGGGTTTGCATGCTGGGAACAAGGATTGCAATGGCAAGACATACATGAGGTGCACCAAATGCAAAATGTTCCTCTGCAGAACCAAAAAGAAAACATGCTTCCAGGACTATCTCGCCCAAACTACCCAGAGGATGTTCTATGACTTATAATTCACTGCTGAATTAAAATACATGTTTCATTGTCCTTGCAAGCAACAAGCAACAGAAGAGTAATACAGAATTTTATTGTTTTGATCAAATTGAATGTGTTCTTGGGTTAATATCACTTTTTTCATTTTCTAAATTCAGT